>JAMKCH010009704.1:0-56872 GCA_023653785.1 Ophioderma brevispina | reverse complement strand
TCCACAAAAAGCTATATTAATTATTCCCACGCGATCAAGTACTTGTGGTGTGCTGAAGAGAGAAGGAACGGCAGATTTGAAATAAAAATCCCTAAACTATTCAAATGTCAATTTTTTTTTGCCTCAAATTTCTTCACCAACATTTTTTTTGGATGAGGAAAAGTTGCTCCAAATATCGTTTTATAACTATCTGCCAAAGCTGCAGAGGTCTGTTGGTAGATTAAAGGAAATTGATGAGTTAAACTTGGCCCCAACATTAGCGATTTTAGCGGTATATGTCGGCATTGGTTTTACACACAGTTCGCAACCTCTAAATCCCAACTTAGTAACGAAATATCAATGACCTCACCGCATGCCAATTTAGGTGATTTAATGAGGGTTGGTCATGGGTGTTCCCCTGACCTACATACGACCTCGTCCATTATTCGTTGAAAGAACCATTCCAGTGGGGTTGATTCACCGGTTTTGGAATAGAAAATATTCCCTTGACAAACATATTAAAAAAAAATCAGATTTTTCGTCAAGATGTCGCTTTCACGTCGTTAACATGGGCGACGTCTGAAATGGCATTTCTTGGTCCGCCCTCCCTTGTAGATAAGCAGACATGTGGTTTAATTTCCATGAGGACTAGGTAATGTTCCGTCCTTGTCTTTCTAATTGTAGCAAAGTAAGTAACGATTTTTGTAAAGAACGACATATGTGCTTTAATTAACATCTCTGTGTTGATGTAAGCGAAATTCGCAATTTAACCATTCTAAATGTAAATATATATATATTTGAACATCATGCTGTTATATTCAACCACTAAAACGCCTTCAATATAGTCTGTTGATGGCGTTTTAAAGCAACACCCAAATAATTTCCATAATTTGCTCTTGCATAATTTGAATAAAATTCACCCCATTTTCCTGCTCTACACATGTGCTAATTTTCATCATTTTCTATTTACACCAAATCGATAATGCGTGAACAGCAAAGCCGCCATTAGTTTGCAAATTCATTGTCCAAAATGAACGTTACTTTTTTATAATGAGTTTTGAAAAAGGATTACTTATACTCAAAATCCATCAATAATACAACATTTTTAATTGCTGGCAATTTTAAATGATTTCCTCTCACGAGAAAAAACCTCAATGCATGCTTTGCAGTTCTTGAACAAACATAATTGCAGAAACCAGCTTGCAATAAAATGAGTTATATTACCTCTTGATGAACAGAAAGCTTCCAACTTAATTTACCGTTAATTGTTCTTGAGTATAAAAGCCCACAACTTCTTTTTGACAATAAAATGTTTGCAAAACCAATGGATCATCTGTCTTGGTCACGATTATGAAACTGAGCCAGGTTACCCAGATGTTTGTGTAAAGTCAGGAGAAAAATGATACTTAAGGGGAAATTGTAATTATTAATAGGTTATAATGAACCCTTTTTATTATTTAAATTAATTACTTTATTACTTGTTATCCACATTATTTGTATACATTAAAAGTTCAATCCCTTTTGACGGAATAAACGCAATGAAAACCTTAAGGTCACACAGAATTTTGCCTTAACGCCAAATTCAGTTGCATAACAAACGAAAAAATTTCGCCCTTTTGTGATTTATTGGTATGAAATCGATCGGTTAATATATAATGAAAATATCCCTAAAGAAAACGTACCAGATGTTTTTCATGGCCATTGCAGCATTCCTTGCGAAAGAAAATCCAGATTTATTCCGACCAAAATGTACAAACATGCTACCAGCAATCATGGAAGCTACCACGGTTTATTCCGTGTGGTATATTCACAACGCCGCACGCAATATCGAAACAGAAGCAAGCAAAAAAATATATCACGTGACTTAAGCAAGTTTGCCACAAGCATCATCCTTGTGAACTTCGTTGAGTACAGAAAAGGGTTAGGAGAGGAGAAGTTCGTTTGCCCAAAAAAAAAAAAAAAAAAACAAAAAAAAAACATACAATTGGATTCAATCAATCAATCATTATTTTTTTCATCACAAATATTTTTAAAATTTATAATATGAATAAATAATATGAATGAGAGTAGTACAATGAAAATAATAACAATTAGGATTAAGAAATAAATCCTCAGGGATACGTGTAATTTTAAAGCATCATATATCTTAAGACAAACTAAGTTGTGCATAAAAAGGGAAAATATATTTTAAAAAGAACTGTATCGTGTAAAAAAAGCAACTGGCTTACAGAGCAAGATGACCATTGCTGTACCAGTGATGAACGAGGTCATGCTAAACGCAAGGTGGAGGGTGCAGTGAACTCTCCAAATTTACTACACAACGAAGTAAATAAGTCATACAAGGAACAAAACAAGTGGACAAAAATAAACATGAAACATACAAAAAATTGGACCAAACGAAAACAAAAAACATTAAAAAAACAGAACAAGTACACAATCCGACAATTAGATACAGGAGAATATAAGTTGGCGTTTTAAGGCAAGAAAAGAAAAGAGATGAATTTAGGAAGGGCTATGGACAGCACCATATGAGCTTATCAAGTTTTTTTCATGTTGGATTTGAAAAAGTTAAGAGAGGTGGGCAAGGTTTTAGTTGTGCTGGTAAGTTTTGCCCAGAGCAGGGGCTTGGATTTGGGGGTGTATTATTGGCCAGACGGGTTGTTAAACTTTTTATGTAGGGGGTATTTGCATGCTGTTTCATTAATGGTGAGGGGGGTGAGGGGAGTATGATAGTTGAAAGAAATTATTGTAGAAGATTTTTAGGTCGTAGGTTATGTGTATAAACTGGGGTACATAAAAGTGCAAGAAGTTGAAGCTTGTTAATATCACAGACTTTAACACTTAAGTGACCCAAGGGGGGGGTCCTAGGGACCCCCCAAATTTGTTTTCGCGCTGGCCCGCCTTTACGCGTGGGATTTGCGCCGAAATGTTTTGGAATTGTCTGGGAGTTTAAATGCGCTTCTTTTCAATACCAAAAATAATTAAAATGGCCCCAACCGTTAAGAGTTAAATAGTGGGGGTCCCATGGACGGGACCCCCCCCCCCTTGGCACTAACGGAAGTCATTCAGAATATTTTTAAAAAATAAGAATAAGAAACCAAGAACCAAAGCCAATTTTTTTTTTGTGATATAAGTTCACACATACATGTAGGTAACCAATTATTATGACAACGAAAAATCGAAATCTGCCGCGAAATCATCAAAATGGATTCCTTGACCTACAAAAACATAAAAATTAGACCCTACCATTGATAAAAATTGTGGTATGTAATTCCACTAACTGACACATTTATCATTTTCAGACCTTTCAGACCCCCCCCCCTCAAATTTGGATTTTTGATGCCTGGTTTCATAATGGTGAGTGGGAGTATGATAGTTGGAGAAATTATTGTCAAGAATTTTTAAGGTTGGTAGTAGGTATGTGTAAATGGTCATAAAAAGTGGCAAGTTGAAGCTTGTGAATATCATAGACCTTCAACCTTACGTGCCAAGGGGGGGTTCCTAGGACCCCCAAAATTTGTTTCGCGCTGGCGCTTACGCGTGGGATTTTTGCGCGAAAATGTTTGTTAATGTCTGAAGTTAAATGCGCTTCTTTTCATACAAAATAATTTAAAATTGGCCAAGCTGTTAATGAGTGAAATAGTGGGGTCACATGGACCCCCCCCCCCTTGGCACTAACGGAAGTCATTTCAGAAATTTAAAATAAGAATAAGAAGAGAACCAAGAACCAAAGCAATTTTTTTTTTTTTGATGATATAAGTTCACCCATACATGTGAAGTAAACAATTATTATGACAACGAAAAAATCGAAATCTGACGAAATTCCTCAACATGGATTCTTGACCTCAAAAACTTAAAAATTAAACCCTACCATTGCTTAAAATGTGGTATGTAATTCACTAAATGACCACATTTATTCATTTTAAGACCCTCTTCAGACCCCCCCCACCCCTCAAATTTTGGATTTTTGGCAGAACCTTCTCATTTTTTGGCCGATTTATGACAAACACTGGTGCTCAAATATGCTCGGGGGAGATCAAGCTGCATCAAAATAGAGTTAGGACAAAATGATCTCAAACATCATTTATAGCCCACCTAATGACCATAGTGTCAATTCTGAAAGTACTCAAAAAATTTTGAATGTATGTTCAGCAAGATTACAATTTACAAGTTACTAAAAACAGGTTATTTTCAAGATTTGATTAATTACCCCCAACCCTACTGCCGGACATTCTTAGAATGACAGTGGGCACATTGGCCCCTCAAAAAAGCTTGGGATTTGCCTCTAAAATGGCTGCATTTTCAGCTAGATATCAATGTTAGGGTTCTGCTTCGTAAAGCGGCATTTCGTGATCCACAGCCTCTTCCCGACTTACATAAAAAAGTTGAGATTTTTTAATGTATGAACCGTAACATCAGTAAACCATGTGTACCTAATCTTACGTGCAAATTGGTTGGACCTTTAAGAACTTCGTTTAATTTTGTATTTCGTCCGTAAACGGACAGAAATTCTAGCACAGTGGCCTTGGGACCGCGGAAACAAGCATTTGCTCATAACACAAACCGCAAGGTCGGGATCATCTAAAAGTTGTGTGAAATGACATTTTTCTCAACGAGATCTAGCCGAACAATTGACTAAAAACAGGAGGTGATGGAATCACAAATGCACCATTAAAGGAGATGGTAAAATCAGAAGGTCCATCAATCTCTTATTCACAACTTTTTTAACGATCCCGACCTTGCCGTTTTGTGTTATGAGGGAAATGCTTGTTTTTTACGTCCCCTAGGCCAACTATGCTGAATTTTTCTGTCCGTTAAGGACAGAACAGAAAATACCAAAATTCGCCATATTTTTACAGATATGACCAAAGTTGCACGTAAAAGCCGAGCCTTTTAGCTATCCTTGATCGTGGTTCTGAATATTTGCTTTCCTGAAAAGAGAAGCGGGGCTCATAACAAAGACAAGCCTGGTAACACCACATGTTAAGACCTGATTTCAGATTTCAAGCGAACTAAGGACTGGATTATTCCAGTGTTGATGATTGCAATGAAGGGTAAGGCTAACGCCTCATCAACTGCAGTTTACTAATGTGGTCTGACTACGTGCCCCTCTTAGCATTATAGATCTGCCTGCACTTACCATCTAAGGATCCCCCCTTATCTTCACCGTTGGGATGTCTTTCTGAGCTCAAGAAGCTAAACCTACTAAATCAGTAGGTCTTGATAATATTCACCCAAAAATAATAAAAGAATGTGCCTATGAATGGAGTATTCCTTTCACAGACATTTTAAATTCATCGTTAAGGGAAGGTACGTCCTCATCAATGGAAAAGGTTGTTGTTGTCCCAATACAAACAAAGCCCCCTCACCTAGTTGGGACCAAGCGGCGTCCCATTTCTCTTAACTCGTTTGTAAAATAGCAGAGGGCGTTGTTTCGGAAACGGGTGTACAACGATATAGGTCATTTGATTGGTAATCGACAATTTGGAAAAGCCTGTGTATCAACATGCCAGTACCTGCTCAAATTTGTTAATTATTTACAGGGGTGCTGAAGAAAAGAAAGAAAGTCGTAATGTAGGAACAGTGGTTTCTCACGGAATTTTTTCCAAGCTTTTGACCGGTCAATCTACACGGTCCTCATAAATACGATCATCAACATGGCGTGCGTAGAAACATTGTTACTTGGATTGCAACTTTCTTCACAATAGACAGCAATGTGTCAGGTACAATCAATAACTTCAGATTTTTATTCTCTCAATGGTAGCGGGTGCTCACCGCCAACAAGTTGCCCCCCTCTTGGTTTTCAAATTTTGACAATGACGCAGCTATAGAAGCCAAATCAGAATAGTGGAAGTATGTTTGATTGACCTGACCTTCGTTTTTTTTTATGAAAAAGAAAAAGTAATGAGTTGGCATCTTAGAGGGGGGAGGGACTTGGATGATTTCACGAACTGGACATCCACCAATGGATTGAAACTAAATCCAAAAAAATGCCAGGCCCTCGAAGTAAATTTTAGCAAAGCTGCTCCACATCACTCAGACTTGAGAATTGGTTCTGATAAGCTCACCTATGTAGAGGAAGCCAAAATACTAGGCAAAACGATCTTAAGTGGCAATCCCAGGTTGATAGCATGCTCAAAAAGCCAACAAACGCCTCTTCATGTTAAGATCTTTGAAAAGGTTCGGGTTTGACCAGATGATCTGGATGTATTTACAAATGTTATGTCCACCAGTTCTAGTATGGTCGCTGGTGGTGGCACTCTGGTGTAACGGCAAAGCAAACCCAACAGTTAGAATCCATTCAAAGAAGGGCATGCAGGACCATTCTTGGGCGCAATTACAGAACATATTCTGATGCTGTTGCCTGCTGTGACTTGACATTACTTAATAGTAGGCGTGAAGATCATTGCCTCAAATTTGCTCGTGGTTTAGCTGACAACCCAAGAACTAGTCATCTGCTTCCCCCCACTAGAGCTTAAAGTCACGGCAGGAACCTTAGGAATGGTAGACATCTTTCCATGCCACGTATCAAAACTATGCGTTTCCAAAACAGCCCCATTCCTTATTTTATCAATCTTCTAATAATCATAGTGTTTGTGTGCATGACCCCCACCATAATAACCATGTATTTTTTCTTTGGTTTGTGTGTTTAATTTGGTAGGTGGATTACCCATGTGCAATGTTATTAATTATCTCAGGGGCTGGTCCCTAGTTGTTAATTTTGTGTCAATCCAATTTGATTGACATTATTATCAGGTATATGTGCAATTTGATTGTCATATTTGGTGCCTTGTTTGGATGGTGTGAATCTTGTTCTATTTAATTATACATTATTTTATTTGTAATGTTAATCATATTTTATATATTATATTTTATATTGTAAATGTCTCTGGTAATTTGGCCTTTGGGCCACGATATGAGTACATAATAAAATCAAATCAATCAAATCAAGATTAAGTACACATGGATTACTAAAATTTAATGTTGACAGTTCAGATGATATAAAAATCTCAACTTTTTAGTTAAGTGGGGGGGCAAGGCTGTGGACCATGAAATGCCCCTTTAAATATTACAAATTTACAATATTCATGGTATCAGAGCATTTGAAATGAGCACTCTGTATTGTGTAACACTGTAATGCATGACCAAATGGTTTTTTTTTTTTTTTAAAAAGTGTTTTAAATAACTATAAAAATACACTTTTCTAATTACGTACGAAAATAGTGTCCAACTACTAAGTGCTAGCACTAAAGGGCGAGAAGTCAATAGGAAGCAACACATAGGTGTCTCCCGATGTACGAGAGTAAAATTAGAGTCATCTGTTGCTTTTCAATGACTATTGGACATTTTCCCCGCAGAGGAAAACTTGTTGGAAATTCATGACGGCCGAACTTGCCAATAAATCCTTGGGTGTTCTGCCAGGAACACGGCCGAAAGTCACATCAGAAGCAACTGATTTTCAACGGCTTCGCAGGAAGGAAAACGGTCTAAAGTCATCAAAAGCAAATGACGAAATGTAGCTCTACTCCGGTGTTGCAACTTGGACCTTGACACATCTGCTAAATTTGGAGGGCCCAACGTAATGCATCGGGGAAACCCTGTGGGACTCCGGGTAGGTGGTACATGGTGAGATACAAGATGTCAACCGGGACTTCGTGTTATGATGCGTGTACGTCTCAAAGTCAATCAGAAGCAATGGTTTTCAAAGTCTTCTGGTGGGAAGGGGAAAGCGGCCGAAAGTCAATAAGAAAGCAAGCAAGTGGGAGTTTTGCGGGAAGACGGCCGAGAGCCAATCAGAATCATTGCAGGTAAATAAATAGTTCTTGACGTTGAGAGTCAATGGAATCAGTAGTCCTGAGCAACTGATTGCCTTTCAATGACCCTCGGACGGAATAGGGCTCTAAAATACTGCAAGGCGAACTTGTAGTTGCACGATGCATAACGGTATATCCTCCGCGAAATGTTGTGTCCCAAGAAGCACAAAAAAAATACACCAGATCACCGCCTTAATTCAGCTCCAGGACAGGATTCTCACAGAATTTGCAATTGTAGGGGACCATTCAAACCAGTGCACACATTTGTGAATGGAAAGATTAACCTCGTGCTGCCAAAAAAAACACTGGAGCCAGTGTTGATTCCACTGGAGATATCCAAAACAATCGAGGCCTGTCTGGCACTAAGAGACAGTGGAGCAGTTGTCAGTTCCATGCGTATTACATTCGCTCACCATTAGTTTCCTGAAATGAAAAACAAACGTAGTACAGGCTGTTGAGAAAAATTTTGCTTTTCTTGAATGTTAACCTTCTTAACGTATACTATATGCTCAATTGGCTACAAACAATATGTACCAATGACATGAAGTGAGTCAGTTAACAATGTTGGGCTCATGCCAATCTACTAATCAATGGACAAGTTCAGACCAGTGGCGTTGTTTGCCAGGCATTTGTCTGTGAAGTAAAGGTAGGGGACAAAGGTGAATTGTTTTAAGAAAAGTTTAAATTCTGGAGGCAAATATCCAAAAATTTGAGATTTTTTAAACCAATTTGGCCCCCCAAATCGCTGATTTGTGCCAAATTGGTGATTGCAGCTCCAAAGTCGCTGACTTTGCTTAAATTTGGTGATTATTGGCTCCAGATCGCTAATTTTGCCAAATATCTGTCATTTTTTCTTCTTCCCTTGGGCGAGGGGGAACAAACTGGGGGAGGAAGAAAAAATGGGGAGGGGATTCCCATGCCACCCCCTGGCACCACCACTCGTCATGACAACAGAGTTGAAGATGGGTGACCCAATCGACACAATCATTTTCCCACTGTCACCTCATGAACAATTTGTAAATTTCACATCACAAGAAAAAGCTCATACGGTAATTATTTTTTTAATAAAATTAAAAAAAAAAAAAACACTGAATTTATTTGTTTTAGATGATATGAGTAAAACTTTTATTACGAACAGTGGTATATCACGTTGCAAAGTCATGCCGAATTGTAATGCATTTGGAATGTTATTAGTGTGAAGCCCAAGAGCTCCAACTGCACTTTTTTAATCATCGGTGCCTTGGTATGCATGTACAATTTCATGCACAACTGGTGAAATCAGGCAAACTGCATGACTTTGGCAGGGCTAAATAGAAGTGTGGTTACATGCATACACAGGGCTTGTGAAATAAGTGATTTCAGATCCGGGAAGAATTTTTGGTTTTAACATTATTGCCCTATCCCCTATTTTTGGTCTATACAAAGTACACAGTTTGTTCAGACCCAGGCGCATTTTGCCCTCAGCAGGGGTGAAATCATTTGCACTTGCCCGTGTTTATTTCAAGCCTGTGCATATGCAAAAAATGAATTGGCGCCGTAAAAAAACAAACACGACAAAACACCTTCATACATTATTTCGGTCAGATTACCTGTCAAATTCTTCACTCCTAAAACACTTCCAGTGAGGTTTGCTCCCTGCGATTTCTGCATACTTCACACACTATCCATGGTAATAACGGTAATTTACACTGCTAGTGCTGGACATATATTAGCTTATCTCATCTGGAAAGAGCACTCGTCTTAGTCAACATGTATAACAGGGTGTCTCAGAAAGAACGTACCCTACAGAAACGGCCATTTGCTTACTGAATCAATTCTCTATCCTGGTTTTAGCTTTATATTAATAAAATATGTACTTTTTTGAACATATGGTGAAAACAAGGAACAGAAAAACAGTGAAAAAATCACCAAACAATGACTATGTCCCTAAAATGATGCAAACAATATTTTGTCCACGGCTAGCAAATAGCAGAGAAAGAAACATGTTACATGTAATCTTATGGATTTGAGCACACGTACAGTCCTCAGCTTTAATTAATTTGTTCACATGTAATGCATAAAGCACCTTAAACATGCACTTATTTTTTCTTACCGAATGAAGTGACCTCCTAAATCCCTTCACCGTCTCCCATCATAATGCAAATATGAAGTTGGTTTTAAAGCGTACTTCAAATAATGCATTGGCGGGCGTGACTCCTACAAAGGAATGATCTTGGGTTAAAAGAAACCATCAGTTGCATGTGAATGGGTTAAAGGTTTTCCCTCTAAATAGGGTTCCCAGTAAGATGGCAATCAAGGGGACAGAGGAAAACAATTCTAGAGCATGGCAAGAACTTAAAAGGTGCAAGGAGAGAGATATGTTCGTCAAAGAACAGGATAATCAGCCGCAAACTATGCTGCAGTGGCATAGAGAACTGAACAATACACTCTAGAACCAGCGAGAAACTTGGAATTGAAGAGTAAGTAGTATTGGTCCGGAGGGTTTCTAAAAATTTTAGTGTCTGGGGAATTTGCAGGCCATGGTTTGCTCTGCTAATGCTAGCCGTTGGACAACGTAGGTTTGAATCATTTTAGGGAAATAGTCATTGTTTGGTTATTTGTTTTCACGTTTCTTTCTGGTTCACCATAGTTCAAGAAGGTACATTGCCATAATTAAATATAAATACAGGATAAGAATTAAGTAAGTAATGGCCGTTTCTGGAGGGTAACGTTCTTTTGAGACACACTGAACATTGCAATGACAATATTAGAATAGAATACACGAGCTACATGAAATGTTACTCAACCAAAAAGTTTTTGGGAAGCACACGACTAAATTAACTAAGGTGTAGGAGCGCGCCATATCAGGACTGCATCCGAAAATGTGACCGTCCCTATTAATGTGATAAAAATTAATCATTAGGTGTGGCTGTTTTAAACACACCGTTTGGAATGGTCAAGATGTGTTTGGCCATTTTTGTATAATTTTGAGGCGTTTTTGAAAACACTTTCTAGTAAATTTCAAAGGTAGGATTGCGGGTTGAAAACATTAAAGTAGATCTTCTAAATTATCCCTATAAATCCTCGAATGAAATTTTATTTTTTCCCCCTATGCCTAGGCTTAGGTGTGGACCCTGGTTATGGGCTATGCACACTAACTTCCCTTCTCCAGTATGATTGCTTCCATCCTCCCCCCTCCCCAGTCCTGATGAGCATGGACTCATCCTTATGACCAATATCATTTAAAAATAATGTACATGACTCAATCAAATCAAATCAATCAATTTTATTTCATCTCAACATCAAATATTTACAATATAGATATATAATTATGGATAAATAAACAAAGCAAATATGCAATATGAAATAATATGCCTGATAAGCAATGTTGATTGAGATGAGGACATGACTGAACGCATAGCTTGGGATTGTAGGCCCTTGAAAAAAAATGTCTACAGTAATAACTATTGAATAAGATGGACGAAACGAACATAATTTCACAGGAACTCTACTTGGTAAATCGACATACAAAAATATAGTTTGCAACGGAAATTTAATATAAAAGAAATTGGTTATATTGTATGAGAGATAGGGAGGGAAAATGGTCCGGGATTTAAAAAACAGACAAATCATAGGACGTGGGATCACGTTAACAAACGAAGGAACCAGGAACAAGCAACCCAAAACAGGACAAGACGATGTAGACGTACGACTAACCTACTGACAAAATAACAAGACAGGAGGACAGAATAAAAAAGGGATAAAACCGAATGCAATTTTCAAACTGAAAACCCAAAAGTGGAAAGACAAGAAATTGATAACAGAGTATGGAGAGAGGTTGTCATGTCTGTCGGAAACTGATGAGTTATTTTTTAAGTAGGTTTTGAAAGACGCAAAGGAAGGGGAATTTTAAGTGTGATAGGTATGTTTTCCAAAAATAGAGGGCATTGAGAAATTGGGGTGTTTCTGGCCAAATGTGTCGTTTTCTGATGAAAACGTCTTGGGATGTCTTAGTATTATAGTGAGAGAAAGATGTGTCAATGTTAAAGAAGTCATCAGGATATGAGGTCATTGGGGAGGAGATCATGATGGATTCGGAACATTAAAAGATGGCAAGCTGTAGTTTGGAGATGTCATAAATCGTCAGTGTTTAAGAGAAGAAAAAACGGCGGGTCAGTATGAGCAAGCCATATAGAGTTAGTACATGTTCTTATAATTCTTTTTTGAATTAGAAATAGCGAGTCAAGATTGCATTGTTGGGAGTCGGCCCATATCATTGCCCCATAAGAAAAAAATAAGGTAGAATAAGAGAATTATATATGTTTTCAGTGACTAAGATGGGAGGACGGACGAACCTTACGAATTAGACCATTGTATTTAGACATATTTTAGAAAAGTTGGGTTTGTGAGTGTCCATGCTAAATTGTAATCAAAGAGTAGGCCTAGAAATTTAGAAGTCTCAAATTGCTGACTTAATGTATTATCTATTTTAAGTTAGGGGTCATGTCGTGTGTGTTACTGTGTGATTTTTAAATATCATGTAATTAGTTTTTTTTTTTTTTTTTTAAAACTTATTTAGTTTAAACCAATTGGAAATTTTGATTGATTAATCAGTATTTATAATTGTTTCCAATGTTTTGGGATCATGATGGAGAATAAATATTTGGTGTCGTATGCAAATAAAATAAAAGGGGTATTTGGAGCTCGATGGGAGGTCATTGATATATAATAAGAACAATAGGGTGGGGTCCCAGAATAGATCCGTGGAAACTTTCCACATATGAATTTGTAGGTTCAGATAAGATGTTGTTGAATGAAATCCTTTGTTTTCTACCAGAGAGGTGGTAATTTTTAATCCAACTGTGGCACAGGCTCTGATACCATATTATGAGTTTATGAAGGAAGAATTATAATGGTTTATGGTAGCAAGGCTTTGCTAAGATCAAGAAAAATACCAATGGGTGTGAAGTTTTTGGTCAAGATTTTTGGCTATGGCGCAATAAAGCCCATTAATTGCGATGTATGTCGATCGTTTAGGCCTAAAACCAAATTGTTGCGATGTTGTGAGTATATTGTGACGGGATTTGAAGTCAAATAAAGGACTGTAAACAATCTTGTCAAAGTTAGTTTGGAGATAGCTGTAGGATGAAATTGGTCTGTAGAGCTAAAAGTCGTGCTTATTACCGGCTTTGAAGACCGGTATAACATAAGCCGCTTTTAGTAAGGATGGGGACAATGCAGACGAAAAATGAGTTATTACAAATATGGCAAAGGAAATCATTGATGGTGGGAATAATTTGCTAAGAAGATTGTTGTTACTGATTCAAGCAGCTGCACTGCTGTTGCTGTTTCAACTTTGATGTTAGTTGCAGTTTCAGCAGCAGATAGAAGTTAGTTGGCTAAAATAAATGCTATTTGGATATAAAAGATGACCGAAGGTGGTGCTATCATTGGGGCGGATCAGAGATTTTATCGGCAAGAGATTACCAATGTTGCAAAAACGGTGTTAAAGTTCTCTGCAATAACCCTATCATCAGTTAATTATCCCTTGTCGTTTTTGTAGAAGTCAGGTAACTTTGATTTCTTATTGAGTCCAAGTAGTTCCTTAAAAGTATTGCACACTTTGTTGTATTATTTTTATTATTTTCAATTTTATTACTCTATGTATGATTTTTGACTGAGTCTATAAGTAAGAGATTAAGATGATTGCGGTAGTTATTATATTTTAGTTTTATTATTAGGTGTCGGTTTAGCAATATAAGTTTTGTATAAATTTATCCTTTGTTTTAAGTGATTTATAGGCCTTGGGAATCCACGGTTTTTGAGGTGAGTAAGTCTAGAGATAATCTTGGTTTTGATAGACAGTGAATATTGAACGGTTCTGTAAAGTATGTTAAAGAATTGTAGGCTAAAGTCTGGATCGGGATTGTCTTTAATGGATTGCCAATCTATAAGAGAGGAGAGGGCAGTTTTCAGACCTTGAGTTATTGGCTTGAGTGAACCGTGACGCTCTTGTAAGCGGGTGATGGCTCATTATTAGGCTATGTTTTTATTGAGTAAGAAAGATGGGGTAAGATCAGAGAGTCTGTGATAATAAAACACCTGGAACGGATTGGGTGGCAAGTCATTGGTTCAAAAATGTTGTCGATGGAGTTGCAGTCATTGACCATATTTAGTAGGCCTACTCCTGGTTGGCCTGTCAATGCATGGGATGAAATCATGCGAATAGAACAAGTTGATTAAAATCTCTGACTTTAGAATCAGGTTTATGTGTCAGGCAGGTCAAGGTATAATCACCAGTATATACATTCTTTTTTTCATTGGAAATTGATCAGAACTCTTCAAATTGCAACTGGACGTCATTGAAATGGGACATATTCAGGTTTATAAATTTATACCAACAATTAAGTTGATGGGAGTTATGTGTAACTTCAAAAAGAGAGAATACAGTCAGAAACAGTTAAGCAAAATCAATGGAGGAGTCATGCCAATATAGTGTGTAACTGATATGACAACATTTTTGTTACTCCTCAATAATTTTCACGCTTATGCAAATAAAATATTACCTGAGTCCACCTTGAAACTGAGTATTCTTAGAAGTCTTAGAGTGTTATCAACAACAGGATAGTTGTAAATATCTCATCACTTTTTATGGGACTTGAAATTTAATGAAATTTCAAGACTTGTACTTAAGATCTGACCGGTGAATAAGTCTGATTGTGTAGGCCAGGTGCTTAATGAAAAGCTTTTAGCCTTGTATTTAAAATTGGGAATTATGGTGCTAAAGGTAGAAAAGTGTTTAGCGAAAGCACTGCAGGTTGTTATATGAAATTTGGAGGTGACATGTTGCCAGTGCAGTGGTCGAAATTTGAAGGCTAAACAAAAATGTCATGCTGATAACATTAATGTTTTTGGGAACTCACATATAGACGCTAAAGACATCTGTTAAAGAAAGGTCATGTGAAGTCCCAATTATTTGGGACTACCCCCCCCCCCCCCCAGGATGATATTGTAGTTATATGGCTGGGGTCGACCAAGGATGCAAATTTGACAATGTAATACAGAAATCCGATTCTTGCAGGGATTCCCATGAATGCCATGGAATGAATGCCCCATAGTTTGTCATTTTATGTGAAATTTGATTTCGCAACCGAAGATAGTTTTGCAATGCAACCCTAAATTACGAGCAAATCGGAATGACCGTTTTCGTTAAAGAGAAATACTTTTTACTAACATGATAACATCAACAAATTTGCCATCCCTGACGAGCATTTCGTTCACCACAACAAACGGTCCGGATAAATTTCAGTATTCCGCCACCCGCTTCTTTCAACATGCAGTTTATTATTAAGGCTGGCCGAATTCATAGAGTGGTGGCACAATAATGCTCCCAATGGTCCTTTGTGCACTGACATGTATGCAGTTATAGCACCGCTAGAGCGACATAAAACGGCTAGTTTGCAATGCGAAGATGGTCGAGTTGCACGTTTGTAACGAGGTGACGGCGAGGTTGCAAGTTTGTAACGAGTTTACAAGTTTGTAACGCCGGCGATGCCAGTTTGCAAGTTTGTCAAAACTCCCGTCATCACATTACGAACATGCAAACTCTCGCCGTCTTCATGTTGCAAACTTGCAAACTCCCAGTCATCGCGATACAAGTTGCAAACTTTCCACGTCAATATGTTACGAACAGCAAACTTTGCCGTAATCCGTTACGAACTTGCAAACTCTCCCAGTCTTCAGCGTTGCAAACTTTCCGTCATCGCGTGACGAACTTGCAAACTTTCGCTGTCAATAGCTACGTAACTTGCAAAATCTCATCATCTTACCGTTGCAAACTTTCGTCATCGTGTTATGAAATTGCCAAATCTTCGCCATCATCGCATACGAACTTGCAAACTCTCGCGTCTTTGCCATTCATTGCAAAATTGCAAAACAGACAAAAATAAAAAAAATAAAAAAAATAAAACTCGCCGTCATCGCATTACGAACTTGCAATCTATCACTGTCATCGCGTTACAAACCCGCAAAATCACGTCATTTGCGTTACAAACTTCCAAACTCGAGTGCTTCGCATTGCACACTCCACGCGGTTTTGTCAAACTTGATGTTTTGTTCATCCAGCATGACTGTGCAGCAGCGAACAGAGAACCGCACAGGGCATGCCAAATTTTATGAAAAGTCCCTATACCTGCATGCACTGGTTCGGCTTCAGTCTAGTTCCAATAGTTATACTTCATGTACCACACAACCTACACTGCCATAGAAGTTGATGTCAAAATGAAATCTATGGATGAGGAATGGTGGATGGAACAAAAATTTGTCACACTCCAATTTATCTAAATGAGAAAGCCCGCAATAATTACTCACAATTTCCCCCGCAATATTCCATGTTCTATGTAAGGAGGAAACACATGCAAGGAATTTTAGCAGTATAGAAATGCATCTGCATCATGCCCGATGCATGATGAAAGATTAAAATTGTGTACCTCACTTGCAATGGAGTAGTGACCAGTGTGTGTGAGTGTGATGACTGTTGGGACTAGCCTCAGGCTGGGAATGTTCATCTGAAATTGACAGACCTGACAGTTCTTCAACTCCAAATAGGGTACACATAAATAAAAAGAATTCCATTCTTACCTTGAAAAACCGTTGCTAACATTTCTAAACCCCAGTGTGAGCAAATCCTTCGGACACCAATCACCGGCCCGGTTATTCCCGCGTGTTTCAAATGTACGAGATGACCTCGATGACGCGTGCCGCGAATTTTAATCACCGGGGAGTAAAATTTACTCGGATCAGGTCAAAGAAGGTCAAAAGATTAAAAAGTTGAGTAAAGTAGGATTTAATCAACGGCTGATTCAATGTTTTACTCCCAAAGAGTAAATATGCCTCAAAACTTTTTCATCAACTTTTTGTAACCTTTTTTTTTTCCTCCCCAAAAGTACAGTGAATATGGCCACACTAAACACCCAATATGCCCTGAATCATTCAAGTGACCAATAATCATGAAGTATTTGTGATAGAGGCATATTCTGCGCTCTATACCAGTAGGAACTCATATCTGACATTTTCAGTAGGTTAACAAGCTTACAAATCAAGCTGGAAGCCATATGGCTGCCTTTTAAGTCTTTAAAACATACGAAATTGTTCATATAGTCATAAAATACTGGCCGTCATTTTGAAGTTAGTATGTTGTCAAAAAAAATGCTACCAGATACGAGTATAATGCTCAAAGACATACATCTCATACTTTATTTAAACTTTAATAATCATTTTTTGGGGTTTTAACGAAATACAATAAAGATCTATCGTAATTTATTAGTTTTTAAAGGAAGCGTAAACAGTCAGCCACATTGCCCCCATCTTAAATTTTGCACGTTAAAGAAACAGAAGAAATTCCAGATAGAATGTCTCAAATGGTCAAATAATACCCATACCTAATCTACACCTTATTAATAATAATTCGTTGATGTAATAAGATAATACACCATATAATGTAGGTCTTTACTATTTTTAAAGGCGGCTTGTATTGGCTGCCATTCTTGAAATTTGAAAATGTCCATACAGCGAAATGCCAAATAAGGGTTTCTAGTGATCAAATCCATGTATCATATAAGTGTAAAGCATAAAGCATGCATATCTTAGGACAACTGGAATTAAGCCTCTAAACTGCAAAATGTGCAGAACGCTTGACGTGTCCGGATGCGTTGGAAATGCATTCTAGAGGTGTTAAAGTAACACTTGCAGAGTGTGATCAATTGTTACAGATTTTGAACACCTGCAGAACATATTTTAGGTGTTCAGCATGTATTCAAGTAGCGTAAATAGGTATAATGGAGTTGTTAAGATCATTTTAATGATTCCGAGAGCATATTTGACTTTTGAGCAGCCATATTGGACTTTTGTGGCAATGTAATGATAAAATTACATTACCAACACTTTCTCGTGCTTAAAACACCGGAGTACCGAGAAATATTTGTCTCTATCTGAAATACTTAAGGGATTATTAGTGATTTTGGACATGGTGGCAGCCATATTGGATTTTTAAAAATGGCACTGTAACAAATTTTGCACACCCTCCAAAAATTATTGGCTTAGGTCCTAATGAACTAAAATCTATCAATAGAAAAAGTCTGTACTCCATTTCCATCCTTCAGGCTGTGTGCCTAAACTTCTAAATCCAGCAAGTGGTTCCACTGAGATTCGATCCGAGGAACCTTAAAACATCAGAGGGTAAGCTTGCTAAGCCCGCTAGACCACGCCACTTACTCTGGCGACTTTGTCCTGGTTTTGTGGTAGCAGGTCACATATTGATTGTGGTACATGTGTTCGTGTCCCAGTACACTGCAATGACTTTGGCACAATACTGATCGAAAAACATGCCGAGATACTTTTTGTGCCAGGTGTGTATTTATTGTATGCAATAGCATATACCAGGGTATTTTGAAAATACTTTTTATCCACGTATTTACTGCTATCGGGCTTATTCTAGAATTTCTGTTTTGGCAGCCATTTTGAACTTGCAGTATGTAACGATTTTGAGAGTGACAGAAATGTATTTATTTGGTCCAGCAACACATTTCGTAACAGAAATGGTTAAGAAAATAGTTCATGGCTGCGGGGTTATTAATCTTGTAGAGACTATAGTTAAGCCAATGACATAACACACCTGGTTGGTAGTGGGTTGGTACATTTACTGACCCCACTTTGCCTGACACGACTCAGAATTCAGCAGCCTTTACGGAATAAAGTGCATGTGATAGGCCTACTGTGCTTTATTTCGTAAAGGCTGCTGAATTCTGAGTCGTGTCAGGCAAAGTGGGGTCAATAAATGTACCAACCCTTTGATAGTAGGCAAGTGTAGATGTCATGTACAAGGCGTACGTGTGCTTGAACTTGGAATGTAGCATTCTTTTGTTCATGGATTCCACGTTACGCGTACAAGAACACGCATTGCGTCAAACCTGTTGGACACCAGACTCAAGCACACTTATTTATATTGACTTTCAGAAATGCAAATGCTAACAAGTACACATAGAGTATTACTAAATCGATAATCCCGCATGAGAGATATGTCGATTATTTAATATATGATATCAGCATCTTTATTCCATTCAAAACACTAAGAGGTCAAATAGACATAAAGCACCCCCCAATAATAGACTTATGTTACATAAACATTTAGCATAAATATATAGTTGGCACATATTTCAACTGTTCTCTGTTATATAAATAATCGTCAAATCATTAAAAAAAGTCCTCTAAAATCATATTTCAATTTATGAATCAAAATGCTGTGATCAATAATTGATCAATAATTGATAATTATTATTTATATTTACACTAATCCTATCCTCAAAATGGTTTCATTATTTTCGACCGAATTTTCATCAAGAAATTCCAAGATTGTCAAATAGGTGAAATGAAAAAGATCCGAAGCGAAATTATTTATCACTCAAAATGTTGTATCTATTAGTATTAATATAACTAATACATCTATTGAATACAAGCCTTTCGCATTTTCGGAACAAAAACATGCCATAACAGAATCGGGCTATTTCCTTCTTTAAAATATAAAGTTTGCAATCTTTCATTTGGAACTATTCATGAGGTAATAGAAAGATTAAATATTACAGTCAAATTAATTGCCATTTCTTTTGCAAATTTTTTTAACAACGTAATTTGCAATATTGTCAAGGCCTGCACTTTTATTTTGATTAAATTTCTGTATAATATATATAATTTCCTCGTTTACATTTGGTTTCATATACACGATACTGTCTAATGGGTTTTTAATAATCATAATACTTTTTGCCATTAGTTGTAACCTTAGCAGCCAATTTAGGCCCGATATTAACCAGGATCGAAGCTTTTTTTTTTGTTTGATATCTTCTGTGGGTTTCGCTTTGTGTATTTATAAATTAAGATAAATTAAGCTTGATTATTTCTTTTCTTAGTACGTCCAATAATAGTTTTGATTGTTTCCGAAGTTTGCTTTAAGTTGCACTTACCTAATTCAAATTTCTTGTTATAGTACTTCCTTCTTTGAATTTCGAATCAATGTGTTCGGCTTGTTTCTATATTTTTTTTAAATGAATCAAGCATTTCTTCACATGGTTGCTGTCTATACCTCCATTACAACTTGTTCTTTATATTACTTGCACTTTTAAGAAGACATACAGTGATCTATTGTTGAACAATAGAAAATCGTTTGTTTGATTTGGCTACAAACATTTCCCCTTGCCGGTTGTGAATGCAAATCCAAACAAGTATCAATAGTCGGCCGGTCCTGAATGATAGCAGTTTGATATTTAATATAATATACATAACATCTTTTGGGGAAAAACAACATATTATCATTTTAAAATCGATTAATTTCTCAAAATACCCAATTAAGGAATAAAACTTTCAAAAATAACATTTTTCATCAGTGTAAAAAACCATGCGATTGGGAGCATTGAAGTCCCGTATATAGTGTAGAAATGTGTTTCTATATCCGTACTCTTAACGATCAAACATGCATTGTGGCAATCGAACCGTGAAAGTGTGGCTAACAAGGCGAGCGGCACAATCTTTACCTTTTTTGCTGCGAAAAAGGTACAATCACCATGACTTATTTGTTGATTGAACATACTCGCACCTGTAACCTGTAACATGGGAATTGGGATAAAAGCTTAAATTGATCAAGCCTTTATTTTTGCGAAAACGAGCTTCCTTATAATAAACTCTTCGCACTGCCATTGATCACTTTTTCACGCATGCGTGGGCAATATCCAAAGCCTTTTGGGATATTTTCTGCAAGATCTGGGAACTAAAACTTTTTATATAATTATTTGCCTTTATTTAGCGCAAGCAACAAATATTCGTGCAAAATTGGATTTAGAATCTAGTTATACTAGATTCCACTTCTGTCTGGACTAGCTCTCATTTATGTGTCGAACAAGCAACAGAGGGGCTACACAAAATTAACAGTCCATTTGAAGAAGAACAAATGTGGTGAGATAGCAATGGGTTAATATAATTATGACAGGCATAGAAGCTAATGGCATCCAATTTAATTTTGGCAAGGTGTACTTGATTTTTGTGCATGGTAGCATGACAATGTGACAATCTGAAAAAGTGCATCTCGGCATCCCCAAATTAATTGCATTTTTCTTGTACCCTAATAAATTAGTAATAAAAGCGTCCTATATGAGATCAAGCAAATACTTATAGAACTATGTACGAATTCAGGCATTAGCCAGCGCGATGCATGCAGAAGATTGAGGCGGGTTTGTCATGCACACCGGTACAGGGTATTGTTTATTTTATTTATTTTATTTTATTTTATTTTTTATTTTTTATTTTTGTTTTATATGGAAAATACAACAAATGGGTTTGTTATAATTTATAACTCGTGCAAATGTCGATTTATAAATAGGCCTAATGGAAGAATGCTACAATTTAGTGATACCTCAAAATTAAACTGTAGTGATGTATACGTAGTATGTAAATATTATCATTCTTATTTGGCATTGATAGACCAGCAATAAATATATTGCAGGAAAATACCTTCAGTGCTACAAAAAAAGGTATTATGATTTTTACCGAATTGAAAAGCAAACCAAAATAAAAACAAAAATAAACAAGCAAAATATTTACATTGTGACAGCGTGCAATACAGTCCGTAAATGATCAGCGTAACGTTCTTTCGAATGACTTGGGATATGTGTGGTCGAGGCCATTTACCTAATTTGCATAAACACTCTACTTAAAGCAATATTAGCACATTTTTTGAAGAGCGCCCCCAATTTTTCTAAAATTTGGAGATTTTTACACGGTTGCATCGGTAACTGGCTAGTAAACTATACCTGTGAATGGTTAAGCTCGAAAATGTCTATGTGTCACAAACGAAGGAATTTTGTACTAGAATAATTATTATCGGGATCCCGATAATAATTCAACGCCTGCTGGAAACGGCCTTCCAATGTGAAATAGCCGGGAAATAGCGCCATGTATACGTGTCTACGCTCATCCATTAGTTGTTTTAATAGTTCAGGCAAGTCAAGTTAGAGGTTATTTTTCGAGGTGGCACTATTTCATCATGGACGGACATAAACGTAGCATTTCCAGCTCTGCCGTTAAGTCCAATCTGGGATCCTATTTCTCAAAACAAAATCGCTTATTTTGTGATAAATACGCATTTTTTAGCATTCTCGTTCTCGCATTGGTTAATATTGCTTTTTAAGACAGAATAGGGAAATTGGTGCTTTAAGATCGTCATAATTTCGGTGTATCCTTGGTGTAAGACTTTGATGAGAGAAATCAACCAAGCCTATAATAAAGCCTATAAACCCCATTCAACTATATAAATGTCTATTTTGATTATTTCGTGCAGAACTACATGCAGGAGTAACCATGACTTTGGTTTACGTCAGCAAGTGTTAGATAAGAGCTTTGGCAAGTCTTAAGAAAAGTTGAGAAGCCTGGGTGATCAAAAGCAGTTCAAGAGAATGTTTGCTTTAAACCTAGTTGACTGATATAAGAATAGCCATTGTATTAGCTAATGATCTTTTTGCATCTTAACTATCTTTACATCTTATCTGTGACTTAATATCAATGTTTCTATTCCCCTAGGACTAGAATATTTGACAGGGGCACTTAGTATTTAATTGTGTTCTCTATGGAATGACCGCAAGTGCCGTGTTCGTCATACTCCAAAAATAACTGGGTGTTTTTTTTATCTTCGCATCATTCAAAAGCTCATTAACTTGATTTAATTCCCCTTTAGGATTATTTCACCCATTAGTTTAACGAGACGCTAGTTGGCACTGTAACACACCCTTTGCGTACACACCGTTTTGATTGCACTTTGTTTGGTATTGTATTGCGTTCAACAGATTAAAGCCAGAGCACGAACTATTGACTGCGATTTATTCCGTTGAATACAAAGGTGAATAATAAAACGCTAATATTCAGAAATTAGTAAATAATGTACTGCGTGAGGCAAAAATAAACAAAAGGTAACATTCTACACAAATACAAACATAAAACAATTCTTTTTACCATACAAAAATAAATCAAGAAAAGCATGGATAATGTTCTTTACACCTATTTTGTGTTGGATGCCCGACGACTTTGTTTTTTGTTTGCAATTATCTCAATAACAAAATGGTTCAAGCACACATATTAAAACCCAGGACGTGACCAACATACCAACGGTCAACGGTGGGATGGGTAAATCAGTATAAACAATTCAACTCAATATTAATATATATTGAATTGTAAGGAATAGTTCATTGGTAGAACACCAGCGCTGTCACCTTCGGAGCCTACATTTATCCATTTTGAGATAAGCACTCCTGGACTCTCTCTCTCTCTCTGTGAAGGTGAATTAGTAGGGGAAAAATCACCGTATGCAGTATCTCTTTGTCTAGATTAGTGTGGTTCTGAGGTCTCTGGGCTTTGAGCCTGACTTTAGGGGGTTAAACTTGGTTTTGTGACGGCTCAACCATTCCACTTCCCTCAGAGCATATTGCTGGAGTTATTAATAGCTCCATCTGTCTGAATGCCTTTGAGCTTCTGCTGAGCCAGATAGCATATCTCGCTCTGAGTGCAATTTTGGCTGCTGTATCAGTTACAGCCTTCCTCTTTCCTTTATGAATGCTCAATTATGCCAGGCATTTGTTTAATAATGTATTGCAGAAACCTCTGCTTTCTACTTCTATTGGAAAGCAGTATGTAGATCATCCTCTGTCTTTACAGTCAGCCACAAGATCTTGGTATTTGCACTTCTTTCTAGCAAATGCATTGAATAGGTTCTCCTCCATATAATGGGACCGTCAGCTCTATGATGATCACCGTCTTTGTTTTGGTGGGAAAGATGGTGATATCTGGTCTCAGTAATTTCTGTAGGGAACACTCTTTGTTTGTGTTCCTCATCCATCAGGAATATCCAGTCATTGGCCTTCTTCAGAATGTTGGTTGGCTCTGTCTTAGGCATTTGCAAGACTGGATTTCGATAGGTTGTACCATCAGCTGTACGAAAGGCTTTTGTAGAGATAGAGTTCAGATTCTCAGGTGTGATTATTTTTTTCTTGTTTGCCTCTACGAAGTATGGTGCCAGACTTGTGAAGATTGTGTTATATAGGCTCAATTTTTCTGATTAAAGATATTAATTTGATTTTCAATTTTATTGAGAAAAAGATTTATCACGGGAAAATTAAAGATATTAATTTGATTTTCAATTTTATTGAGAAAAAGATTTATCACGGGAAAAGTAAAAAAGAGAGCAGGGGATTCCCCTAGTGCTATGTTGAGATATGCACCTGTTGTTTATAACTAGATAGATTGCACAAGAGGTGAATGGGGATTCTTTAAGATCAAAACATAATGATTCGGGGATTCCCCATGAAGTTATAAATGTGAAATGATGCAATTCAGAACTACGTGAGGACATAAAAAAAAAAAAAAAAAAAAGATTTCGATAGGTTGTACCATCAGCTGTACGAAAGGCTTTTGTAGAGATAGAGTTCAGATTCTCAGGTGTGATTATTTTTTTCTTGTTTGCCTCTACGAAGTATGGTGCCAGACTTGTGAAGATTGTGTTATATAGGCTCAATTTTTCTGATTAAAGATATTAATTTGATTTTCAATTTTATTGAGAAAAAGATTTATCACGGGAAAATTAAAGATATTAATTTGATTTTCAATTTTATTGAGAAAAAGATTTATCACGGGAAAAGTAAAAAAGAGAGCAGGGGATTCCCCTAGTGCTATGTTGAGATATGCACCTGTTGTTTATAACTAGATAGATTGCACAAGAGGTGAATGGGGATTCTTTAAGATCAAAACATAATGATTCGGGGATTCCCCATGAAGTTATAAATGTGAAATGATGCAATTCAGAACTACGTGAGGACATAAAAAAAAAAAAAAAAAAAAGATTTCGATAGGTTGTACCATCAGCTGTACGAAAGGCTTTTGTAGAGATAGAGTTCAGATTCTCAGGTGTGATTATTTTTTTCTTGCTTGCCTCTACGAAGTATGGTGCCAGACTTGTGAAGATTGTGTTATATAGGCTCAATTTTTCTGATTAAAGATATTAATTTGATTTTGAATTTTATTGAGAAAAAGATTTATCACGGGAAAATTAAAGATATTAATTTGATTTTCAATTTTATTGAGAAAAAGATTTATCACGGGAAAAGTAAAAAAGAGAGCAGGGGATTCCCCTAGTGCTATGTTGAGATATGCACCTGTTGTTTATAACTAGATAGATTGCACAAGAGGTGAATGGGGATTCCCCACGATGTAAACTTAAAAACTGAGTCAACTTGTTTATGCTTTAAGATCAAACCATAATGATTCGGGGATTCCCCATGAAGTTATAAATGTGAAATGATGCAATTCAGAACTACGTTAAGTTTATACATGATGATGATTACTGTTAGAAAGGGGAATCTAGCTGTGAGAAGTTAAATACTCGTCACTGGAAAGACTCATAGTGCCAGGATTTATAATACTTTGGAGACCACCGGAGCTTGAAAGCAAATTAAACTGTCTGTTGTCGTCTTTTAAGCCAGAAGAGCTTCAGTTTTGGAGTTATAAATGTGAAATGATGCAATTGTGAACTACGTGAGGACATTAGGGACAGACTGATGGTGGTATAATACCTGGATTATATTATTGTGGAACCTTAGTGTCGTCGAGGGAAAACCCCGTCGTCTTGAACTGCTGGACACAATTACCTTAAAGACTCGGAAGATTCGCATGGAATATACCATGGATATTTATGTGAACGTATGCGCTGTCATTTTGGAGTCTTCGTTGTGTGGACATATCATCGTTGAACTGCAACGCTTTCAACACAGGACACTAGAGAACTCTTAAGTATCAATCTTATAAATTGTGTGTAATTTTACTATATGTAATGTTGTTTTGGACATACCAAATTTTAGAACCAAATTGATCTGATTAAAATCATTAAATCTGATTTATTATATAAACTTTAGATCACTTGTGCACAAGGCTCATTTATTTTGTGTTTGAAAGGTATTTCTGACCTTTGACATCTACAAGACGTCATAACAATTGCTTTCAGTGTTTGGTCATGGCGCCAGTTGTATCTGACGATTTGTTATGATTAGCTACAACCATTGAGTGTGCGGAACAATGTGCAATTGCGATGATGACATAATAAATGCAAAATACAATACATTGGAATAATTAAATGACCAATTAATGCTCACCGAAACATAATAAAAACCAAAAGATCAGTGGAGGACCTGCCTAGAACCCCAAGCAAATATTGGACGAAATTACATTATCCCAGGCCGGTGTGGCAGGAACAATGGTGAACAATAGGGCAATCGATTCAGTTGACTCGCAACATTAGTTTCACACTTTATTCCGTTATCGTCTATGAAGCGCGGACTATGATACCTGCCGGACTATGATTACTTTCACACCGGTTCTTTTCTACGCTTTTTTAATGAGTGATTGTGATAAACGACAGCTGTTAACATGGGAATGAGTTCAAATGGTCTTTTATAACCAATCCCCTAAAACTCATTTCAAAGCAGACAAGATCCGTCGTGATTATTCTTGCGTTAGGGTTGGAAGCTAAACAGCGTATTTGTTAAATTTAACTTATATTGAGCCTTTTTTTGATATTTTGATCAAAGGCAATAATAAGCTGGGCACTGGTAGCTGTATAAGCCGACTCAGTGACCAGTAAAGAATCAGGGCGTTGACTGGTTGGAAGAAGATTCTGAGAAATTATACTGTACCAGAAAATGTCTCATCGGTGATATCTGCATACAGTTTCACATTGGTGCTATTACATGAGGCCTAACTCTGAAAAAAGGTAAAAAATGTGGGATGACAGATTCATGTCTCCAAGTACAACGACCTTGTTTATTCAACGTAACAGTTGTTGAACACATCGGACAACGTTTCATTATTTCTACAATGCGAACATCTAGCATTATAACTTTTGTCCCAGCACTTGAGATTAGAAAATGCAGGCAGAAAGTTAATGGTTGAACGAGAGGCAATAGAAAGATTACTGATGGACCAGAGGAAGAATCTAATTCTTCCAGTAGTCAGCCCATTTTGTTTCTAGATATCTTAGATGGACATTGTAACTAAGGGCTTGATTTAAATGACGGAAGGCTTCATTGAATCACCCTGTTTGAAGCTATTACATTGTAGGACAAAAAGAACTATTTAAAAACCAACAACGTGTCCGGCGTTTAGTATAGCAGGCTATTAGATTCAGCCTTAAGTAGAAATATTTTAATAGTGAAGTTATAAACTTCTGTTAAAATACTGATCTAACACAGACAATGTGTGAAAAGCAAAATGAGCATCTATAAAGAATAAGGGCACCCTATGCGAAAAGGGCACATGCTTGTATCCTTGGCCGTTAGCTATGTGTTTTAAAAGCTATGGAACTTCATTTGTCGAGGTGGTTAAAAGATTCCTCTCCGATTGGGATGAAGCTGTGTTAAAAACAATGCACATGGCATAGCTTAACAATTCAAATCATTTGTTTCCGTATAGGGCAAACGGTACTAAATTAAAAAAAGAGAAAAGTATTTAAATGCAGTCTTGCTATGGTTTTTCACTTTATTATTTGGGTGTGATACGAAGGAGATAAATATCTACAAGTCAAACCATAAATCTGTGAAATCTCTTCGCCACGTATATCTTGAAACTACAATTGATAAAGATGGTCCGTGTCATCATCGCAACCAGAGATCCGCAAAGGTTAACAAATATGCAGTCTTCCCACAAAGGAAATAGGATACGATGTACTCTCTTAAATAATGCATGGTAGTTTGTTTACATGACTCTTTCAAGACTCCATTATGTATCATTAAAGCATACTGGGACACATCGAAAAGTACTTATGTGTGCAACTGAAGTATAAGAGCCAAGAAGGAATAATTGAATGGGGTCTTAAGCTTGATACGCCTCAAGTTTTATACAGAGATGCCCGAAATAAAATGGGCATGATGCTATTTTTAAATGTCATAAATCTATTCTTATCGGGAAGAGATGAAATAATTGCACACAATTTCGCCATAACAATTTACAGAGTGGTATAATAGATCGTTACGATCCACAACGTGTTCCGTTTGTTATTGATTTTAGTCAAAACGAGACACCTTGTGTTTCACAAATAGAAGCTAATTTAAATAAGGACATGTCAAACCCAATAATGCCTCTTTTCAGGACTGCACATTACTCACCGTGCGTCTCCATTTCTATTCTCTTTAAACGCAGAGTCAGGAATATATATAGAGGGTGTTTTCTCCTTTTCTCTAAAGGGACACAGGCACATGCCTTCATAATTGTTTTCAAAATTAATATTCTGACATACTTGTAAAGCACTTGTATAATGTTAGCCTCGCCTGAAATGATTAGAACACTTTAATCTGAACAATCAAGAGTGGCCCTGGTCAGTTGCCTTACCGCTGCTTCTGCTTCTACTTCTGCTGCTGCGGTTGTGGTAGTCGTCGTTGTGCTGGTTGGTGTTGTGCTGGTTGTTGTTGTTGTCGTTGTTGTTGTTGCTGTTGTTGACAAAGTTTAAAAAAATAAAATCTTGATTTTTTTTTTTCTAGATTTTTAGTTTTTTAGAATGCTATCAGATTTTTAGCAAAATAAAAAAAGTAAAAAAAATCGTGACAAACTGACAATTTGATACCATTTAAAAAACAACCCAATGGATTTTAAATTTTACCCCATTGTGAACTTGAAACGTTATGAACATGTTGGTGTATCGTTTAACCCTTTTCATATTTTGAACACTGAGTAACCAGGGAACAACAATCAATGGGAATTGACTGTGACTGTCTGCCGATTCCCGTAATCAGATTTTCACGTTCAATCATCACACCCCGTTTGGAGCTTCCGCGGTTGGGAATATTACCATTGCTTCGACAGCTGAGGGACATAACAACGGCCCCATAATGCAGTGGGCACACAGCAACCAGCTATGCTACGCATAATGACTATGCTACGCATAATGAGCTATGCTACAGCAGCAGATAGCAAATTATGCAAATAAGGTTGACGCAATCGTCCAATGGCGGTGCCCTGAGGTGTCACCAATTTGCTGAGTCACTGTCAGAGGCCTGGAGTAACCTATGAGCCTGGCAGATTTTTCAGATCTTTAGTATGTTATTTTAAATTTTAAATAATACATCATTCTGTTTCAAAACCTTTGGTTGTGAGGGGTTGTGGGGTTTATTTTCATAAATTCATCCGTCTAAAGACATATTACATATTGATTTTGATTTGAAGTCAATCTTAATCTCTAAGGCAATCAATATACGGAAACCTGTTTTGGTTGGGAGAGATTATAACTACCTTTAGAAGAATCAACAGTGTGTGTTGGGGAGAGCGTAAGGGTGTGGAGAGAATATGTATACGAGTACCACTAAATCAATTATTTTATATATAACACAAAATAAATGAATAAATAAATAAATTAGTAAATAAACAAATCATCCATAGCTAAACCAATCGAAAATGAAAAAATACATAAAGAAATATATTCTCTTTCTTATCGTATCCAAACACAGTATAGTTCTCAAATATGATCCAGCCAGAGATGGGTACAATGTCTGGCTGCTTAAATGGATTTCACAACATCCTTATCTGTGCATTGTTGCTCCAACATTGGGCAGACCAAGAGATGCTCCAGTGTATGTGGTGCTGTTCCACAACCAGAGTGTCTTGATCTGCTTCCAGGTAGCCCCACTTCTGCAAGGAAACCTTAGATCGACCGATTCTGGTTCTCAATCTGTTGAGGCATCGCCATTCAGCCCATGAGGAGTCATCTCCTGGTGAAAGATGCTCACCAGGATCAGTACCAATCGATGTTACTTGGTTGATAGCAAGTTTCTCTCCACAAGGCAACTGTCTTAAGTTCCTTAGAGCCTGATTCAAGGGGTTGTACTTTGCTTAAGAAACTCTCTCTAAATTTAAGGCGGTTAGTAGCTGGCCTCTGTCCTGCCATAGAGTGCTTCACATTAGATACTTGGCAGCTACGCTCTTGCATGCATTCTACACTACTATGAATAAATAATAAATACAAATAAACTAAATAAATAATCCCATAAATACAATAATATATGTATTAATAAATAAAAAATAAAATGATTAATACTAATAATTTTAGAATAAAATGGAAATAAGAACAATAATATCCCCCTTCATCTGTTATATACACTAACATCCCTATATTGCAAGCCGGAGGTTGACCTTGAGAGTACAAACATCTGACATCCCACACGTCAGTACTTATGTTTCAAAGTGGTATTTTCCTTCACTTAGATTTTAGTTTACATAGAAAGTAGGAAGGAAACAAAAAAAAAATGCCGCTATAAGATTTCAGCTATTTTTATACATTTATGACTTGGTTGATTGATATGGATAATTTATGCAATGAACGCTGAATCCGGAAGGTCATCATTTTGTTTCTATACGGATACTTGACAGTTCCGTGTGTCCACGATCCATTGCAGGTGCAGAACAGAACACACCAGGTAAAAGGAACAAATGCCAAGGGCTACTTTACTCAACAGCTGTTTTCTTTCCGTAAATCCTTGACTTGCTAAGAAGTCCTTCATATCTGATTGCATTTTGCTATATTATTTGCGTGCTTCATTCATAACATTTTCCTATCATCGATGCGAGGGTGTAACGGACCCTAAACTTCAGTCTAAATACACAAACACGGCAGTGTGAAACACACCCACATCCGCACATTCATCTCACGCACGCTGCAAGCACACAGACGCACGCGCAAACACACACAAAAGCACACACACACAAATGCTATTCCATTAAAAAGAGAAAACATAACCAACAGGTCAGGAAAGCACACAATAACTTTCCTTATCAAGCAGTAGTCGTTTGTTCTGCACTGAATTTTAGGGTTAGAAGAGGAGCTGCGGATAACACATTATTAAATGATTGATTTGTATGTTTACTATGTATGTAATTTTAAACATTTCAAATTCTTGAACCAAACATTTCATCGACAAGAAATACAAAATTGTTTTTTTGTATTCAAATTCGGATCTTTTGTGCACCAGGCTCATTTGAGTGTGTGTAAAGGGTATTTTGACCTTGGCGATACCACTATGTTCTTCAATTAACTGCTGAACCACAACGTCAAAACCCCTTCTTGGACGGAAGGTACTCATTAAGGTATTCCTTTCATCCTCACTTTGATACTCCATGGTGACGAGTAGTGATGGATCATGTGCTAAAATAACGCAATAAGAAACTGTTAGAGGGAATTATAGTGAGTGATAGGACTTGTAGATTACATGTAGAAGTGCAATAGCCGTCAACATTGAATGACAACTCTTGTTTGCGTACACAACAGTGAATGCGGAGCACATACTTTGAAATAGGAGAAAAGTTAGGATACCTCACCGAGGTCTCTTTTCCTGTTACTATAGCAGTCTGTAGCAAATCTGTAGACGGCAATAGGGTTTACCCAGTTTATTACTTGAAATAGGAAATTTCATATTTTCACTATAACTTTAAAAATCATTTTCAGCTAAAGCAATTATGTTTGTTTGATTGTTTGTTTGTTTGTTTTTGTCTTTGTTTTTTTTTTTTGCTCCTGTTTGAAGTTTTGTTCTTTGTGTTTGTTTGCTTGTTTGGGTTTGTTTTTGTTTGTGTTTGTCTTATTTTGTTTTTGCTTATTTCTTTTAGGAAGAGCCATCTTGTTACACGCAGAAAATACACTATGCATTATCAATCTGAACGCGATGCCCTCAGATCCCTCAAAGATAATGACAATATAATTATCAAACCCGCCGATAAGGGCTCGGCGGTGGTAGTTCTTACTAAAAGTGATTACATTGATGAAGCATACAAATTATTGTCTAACACCACGCATTACAAACAACTAGATTCCGACCCCACTCTTGAAATCACAAGTATTGTTCAACAAATGGTGGATGACTTGTCCTCCAAAAATTGTATTGATGCTTACACACATGATTTTCTAATCCCAGACAATCCCAGCCCAGGTAGATTTTATATTTTGCCCAAAATCCACAAACCAGATGACCCTTACAGACCTATCATATCCACCAATAATCATCCTACAGTTCCTTGACCACCATTTACAATCTCTTGCTCAATCACTCCCCTCTTATATTAAAGATACAACTGATTTTCTTACAAAGCTCAATAACATTAAAGAAATACCTCCCAATAGCATCCTTTGTACTATAGATGTCACCTCCTTATATACGAACATTCCACATAAAGATGGCATTCAAGCTTGCACTGAATTGTTGGAACAAAGATCAAACAAATCCCCACCCACCAAAGAACTCATACAACTCCTCAAACTTACCCTCACATCCAATAACTTCATATTTAACAATGACAAATGTATTCAGGTATCAGCAACTGTAATGGGGGGTAAGTACGCGCCCCCTTACGCCACTATATTCATGGGCAAGCTTGAGAATGACCTACTTAATACTGCATCCAAAAGACCTCTGGTTTGGCTCCGTTTCATAGACGACATGTTTTTAATTTGGACCTATACTGAGGTCCAAATTCATCCCCATACTAAATTCGCATCCGAAAGTTCCAAATCTGAAATCGCATTCCTCGACGTCAAAGTCAAACTCACAACTAACAGCACCATTACCACTGATTTACACACCAAACCCACAGACAAGCACATGTACCTTCAACCTTCTAGCTGCCACCCAAGACACTGCACAAAAGGCATCCCCTACGGACTCACTCTAAGACTTCGCCGCATATGCTCCGAAGAATCTGACTGTCACAAAAGATCAAATGAGCTCAAACAAAATATACTTAATAGGGGTTACAAATCATCCATTGTCGATCAACAGATTTCTAAAGCCAGTTCCGTCAACAGAAATGACGCCCTACAATATAAAACCAAATCATCTACATCTGACCGCACCCCCTGGTAGCCACATACCACCCCAATCTCCCCAATTTACATCTCATCATTAAAAAGCACTTGCCTATCATTCAGTCTCACCCACGCCTCAAAAATCATTACCAGATTTTCCTCTCATCTCGCACAGACGCCCTCCCAATTTACGTGACATATTGGTTAACGCAAAAGTTTCTAGCAATTCCCGATCAGCTGAAAATGTAGACACTGAATGTCGCCCTTGCAAAAAACCAAGGTGTAAGAATTGCAAACATATGCCTATTACCAAGTCTTTTTCTAGTTCCGTCACTGGCCAATCTTTTGATATCAGACACAGGCCCGTCGCCATGGGGGTGTGGGGGTGGAACACCCCCCCCCTCCCCAGCGATCCTCAAAAAGAGAAAAAGAAAAAGGAAAGAGAGAGAAGGAAAGGAGAAAGAGAAAAGAAAGAGCATAAATATTTCATAGGAATACACAAGCACTTTCTAAAGTTATTCTGTGACAAAGGTCAATGACCTCTAAATCCAAGAAAACTGCCTTTTTTCAGGTCAGGGTTCAGATTATGAGGCCTACCATGTACATATATGCATCATTCTTGTCGAATTAGGCGTCAGATTAGAGATAATACATTTTTCTATCATGTAAAATCAATTTCAAGGGGCTTATACAGAATGATTTTCAAATTTTGGGCAAAAAGGGGCATTTTTTGTCCTTTTTTTTTGCTCATTTTTGGGCAAAATTTGAATTTTGAAGATTATGTTTATACTCATCATGATAATTTGCTCATTGGGGAGTTAACTGGTATTTTCCCAATAACTACCCCCATATACTGTCCATAAAGCATAACAATTTCATAGGAATACACAAACACATTTTAAAGTTATTCTGTGTCAAAGGTCAATGACCTTTAAATCCAAGAAAACCAACTTTTTCAGGTCAGGGTTCAGATTAGGAGGCCTACCATTGACATATATGCATCATTCTGGTCAAATTAGATTTCATATTAAAGAGAATACATTTTTCTATCATGTGAAATCAATTTCAATGGGATTATGCTAAATAGTTTTCAAATTGTGGGCAAAAAAGGGCATATTTTGTCTTTTTTTGCTCATTTTTGGACAAAATTGAAATTTTGAAGATTACGTTTGTACTCATCATGATACTATGCGCTTTGGGGATTTCAATGGTATTTCCCAAAATTAATGTTCCTAAATAGTGTACATATATCATGGAAATTTCATAGGAATACATTAACAAATTTTGAAGTTTTTCTGTTCATTTAATTTAATGATTTTTTTTTTTAAATTCCCCCACATTTGTGCTCATTTTTGGACAAAATTTGAATTTTGAAGATAAAAAATTATCCATTATGATACTATGCCCTTTAGGGAAATAAACCCTTCTAAATAAACACCACATAGTGTGCATACGAAATCACGAAAATTTCATAGTAACATACATTTAAATCCAAGAAAACCACGCTTTTTCAGGTCAGAGATCATATTTTCAGGCCTATGTATATGCGTTATTCTTGTTGAATTAGATATCATTTAAAAAAATATCCATCATTTTATATCAATTTTGAGGAGTTATTTCGAAATTGCTTTGGATTTTGAGATAAAAGTGGCATTTTTGCCCATTTGGGGTAAAATTAGAAGAAAATGCTAGTTTGACCAAAACAAGTTGGTAATACCGTTGGTTCTTCAAATGTGGTATCACATGAAATGGAATAAAAATAGCTATCAAAATGTGATAACAATTTTGAGAAGTTTATTTGAAATTTGTTTAAATTGGGGGGAAGAATCCGATATCATTTGATACAGATGTTCAGCCTTCAGGGGTCAATGCGAATACCTGTAACAATTGACATTTTTAACGAAGTTGAGCTGTTTATATACGAAAAGGTTGGTCAGGACAAATTTTAAGATGAAAAAAACAATCAATTACATAATTAACAAATTAGCTTTCACGCCTATGTGAGAGATTACATGTGTCACTTAAACTGATTTCAAGCTTGCACATTTTGCAGGTGTGTAACAGCATTGTAAGTCTGGGATGGGGGGGGTCAGCATCGTCCCATTTTATTTTGTCCTTCCCCTCTCCCTCCCCTTTCTCCCATTCTTGTCACCATTTTTCTTCACTGTCATCCCACTTTAGTATTCGGGGCAGTTCCCCCTGTTCCCTGTTGTTTACTTTTGAAATAATCATAAATATTTGGAACTTTATGATTTTAAATTATTTATTCCAATATTCCAAAACAAAAAAAAATCATTTATACACTTGTGTGTACTTACAAGAGTCTTGCACTGGCTGCATCAAAGCAACGTAAGTGGTACGAGTCTTGCAAAGAGAAGGTAAGAGGTCAAAACTCATCTGGGGGTCATTTAAAGATAATTAAAATTAAAAAAAAAATCCCACAAAAAACGGGTATTCACCAATGTTCCTAAAATGGTCTTTGATGATATGGGATATATATGGATAAGGGGGGAAAGGGTATTTAAGGGGTTATTTTTAGAACATGCCTTCTTTTTGCCAAAGAAATTGATGGGTGTTTCCCAGTTTAAAACAGGCCTTCAGTAGCAATAGAAAATCATAGCGGTTGTTCATTGTTGAAAAACTGCTTGTTTTTTAAAAAAAAGAAATGGATGGATATTGTCAAAATGATCCCTGAAGAGTAGGTGACTGTAGTCCCCATATAAGGTGTTCAAGGACAAGATATCCAAGTTTGATTTCATTTGATGTCATTCTTGAAAAATGCCTCAAATGCTACTTTTTCACATAAATAGATGGATATTCAAAAGCTTTCAAAGTTACTGAAAGTGACCTAAGGATCGTATGTAGTGCTTAATGATAAGAGATTGGGTATTTTGTGATCTTCTATGAGTCATTTGAGGTCATTGTTTGCTTAGAATGATCCTTACAGAGTGGATTTTGAGGTGTTCAGAACAAGGGCAATCTAGGAATCATATGAGGTAATCAATGAAACGTGGGAGTTGCAGCTTTAAAGCGGCACTGGCACATTTTAATGAAATCTTTTTAATTTGCTCGCAAATGATAGCCTAAGCCATTGGAAACATAAAAAACATACACCAAAACATTAGGCTAACCCTAACTGCCTTTTGGTTTCTCTCCAGAGAGGAAGGGAAGGGGCCAAGGGATAGAAGCTGAAGAAACTTGGACATCCGTGGCGGGATTCGAACCAAGGGCCTCCGGCCCACCATTCCACATGACCAGGGATGGCAAGCCACGAGGGAGGCGCTGGCCTGGCCAGCGATTTCGTGCCCATAGGAGTGTTGGTGCGATGACGTCATCGCATCTTTTTGGACATTTTCTAGCTTAGGCTCATTGAGTTTCATTGGTGTCTGGTGGTGTTAGCACTAATTAAAGACATCCAGGTAATTTGTAGGCTAACTTTTAAGTTTGCCGTAACTTAATCAACAAATGTGACCATTACATGAATATCATAGACTCGTATACTCATTGGTATTAAAACCACAAAGGTCACAAACCGGTCAAACAGGGTGGATGTTGTGGAATCAACTTCGGCGAGTGCTTTCCTGTGTTAAACACCATTTCCATCGTGTGCTGAAGAAAAATGACTCGGGAGTCATTCTATTATAAATTTGTTCTGTTCCCCCATAAGTGTTCTGAGTTGGGCTTAATCATTTCAGGTGAGGTCTAATGTATATAATACAACCATGCAAAAATATCAACTTTGAAAAGATGTCAGCTAGGAAATACCTTATGGCAGCATGATTCGTGTGTGTGTCTGTGTGTCAGTCGGTGCGTGTGTCAAAGTTTTGGAGTACACTTTTGGTTAAAATGTTGTCTAGCTTTTAGTGCAGTGATGGATCAAGTTCATACTTGGTATGCATATACTTTGAGACAAGGGGTCTTAGGTGGGGTAACAGATGAGGAAGTCAAACGTCATTCAGGGTCACTTAGGGTCGTCTTGTGCATGTGGTATAAAATGTCTAGCATTTTAGTGCAGTGATGGATCAAGTTCATGCTTTGTATGCTTATATATGGAGGGCAAGGGGCCTTATGTGGGGTCATAGATGAGGAGGTCAAAGATCATTCAGGGGTTACTTAGGGTCATATCTTGTGCATGTGGTATACACGTTTGGTTAAAATGTAGCATTTTAGTGCAGTGACCGATCAAGTTAACATACTTGGTATGCTTTTACATTGAGGCAAGGGATCTTATGTGGAGTCACAGATGAGGTCAAAGGTCATGCAGGGGTCACTAGGGTCATATCTTGTGCATGTGGTATACACTTTTGGTTAAATGTTGTCTAGCATTTTAGTGCAGTACATGATGGATCAAGTTCATACTTGGTATGCTTATACATGGAGGGCAAGGGGTCTTATGTGGGGTCATAGATACGGTCAAAGGTCATTCAGGAGTCACTTAGGGCCATTATATCTTGTGCATGTGGTATATATACACTTTTGGTTAAAATTTTAGCGCAGTGACAGATCAAGTTAATACTTGGTATGCTTATACATTGAGGCAAGGGGTCTTATGTGGGCCACATATGAGGTCAAAGATCATTCAGGGGTCAATAGGGTCATTATATCTTGTGCATGTGGTATACGGTACACTTTGGGTTAAAATGTCTAGGATTTTAGTGCATTGACGGATGAAGTTCATATTTGGTATGTGCTTATACAGTGAGACAAGTGGTCTTATGTAAGGTCATAGGTCATATATGAGGGTCATTGTGAGGTCCAAGGTCATTCAGGGGTCACTTAGTCTTTAACCACATAATCGGACGACCTATTTGGGTCGACCGCTGTTCCTATTTTTAAAATATGCCAGTGTCAGAAATAGATGTTGCTTATAGGAATAAGTCATATGACACATCAGGGATTCAGCAGTTGCTGTTAACTACTAAATCATTAGTACGTTTCTTCAATGGAGAATGACCTCTTGTGATCTTTTACCTTATTTGTCGTTCACATCTCTATTTGCTCTCATTAAACATCCATTATCATTCACAGCTTTGGCACTTGGAAGAATGATTCCTCTGGTGGGATTATTTTCTTCTGGGAAACATTCTTCTTCACTTTAAGTACAGAAAGGTAACCCTCATGTCGGAGACTGAGTTTAATCTGTTTTAAGGTTTTGGTTGAAGTTTACACACATACTTCACACTTAGGACAAGGGAGGTAGGATAATTAACCATGATCGATAATGGATAATGCCTATCATCTGTAAATATTCAAATTAAGTAGCATGTTTAAGAGCATCGACCTCATTCCTTCTACCATTTCCAACAACTTAAATCTACTTAAGCATAGAAAACGTGAGCATCAGTGATTTATTCTGGTCTTATTTGGTGTTCTTCTCTATCCCATGCCCTCCTACTCCCCACCCCTACTCTCCCACCAAACCCTCTCTCCTACCTCACCCAACACTAAATCTGCCAATCCACTCTGACTCTCCCAGCTGCCCTACCCCTAACTGCCCCACCCTAACTCCACCCTCCCCCACCCCCCACCACAACTCTCCATTCCAATTCAATCTCTACTACCACAACACCAAAACTAATCCCACAACACCCTACTCCACCTTCCACACTCCTTAACTCCCCACCCCAACTTCCCCACCCCAGCTCCCCACCTCTGCCAATACACTCCCACCCCCAACTCCTATGTGACTCCCCTTTTTCTCAACACACCACCCATAACTGCCCACCCGTAACTCCTATACTTCCCCACCCCAACTCCGCCTTCAATTCCCCACTCAACCCCACCCCAAATCTCCACCCAACTCCCTGTAGACATGCAACTTCAACTCCCCGACTCCAACCCCAACTCTAACTTCCCTACCCAAACTCCTCCACCCCTCTCCAATCTCACCCAACTCCCCCACCCCACCTTAACTCTCCTACCCTAGACCAAGTCTGCCAATCCATCCCAATCCTAACTACCCCACACTTAATTAGCGCACCCAAGAATTATGTGGTTTGTAATTAAGGTTGTCCCTACACATTGTTTTAGGTCATATAAAATTTAGCTAATTAGTTTTCATTAGCATGCCGATATCTGGACACAAAATTATACAACACCACAAATCATCATGGTGTACCACCCCAGTGTACCACACTCACAAGGTCATTCAGGGGTCACTTAGGGTCATATCTTGTGCATGTGGTATACACTTTTGGTTAAAATGTTGTCTAGCATTTTAATGCAGTACATGATGGATCAAGTTCATACTTGGTATACTTATACATGGAGGGCAAGGGGTCTTATGTGGGGTCATAGATAAGGAGGTCAAAGGTCATTCAGGAGTCACTTAGGGTCATATCTTGTGCATGTGGTATACACTTTTGGTTAAAATGTAGCATTTTAGCGCAGTGACAGATCAAGTTCATACTTGGTGTGCTTATACATTGAGGCAAGGGGTCTTATGTGGGGTCACATATGAGGTCAAAGATCATTCAGGGGTCAATAGGGTCATTATATCTTGTGCATGTGGTATACACTTTTGGTTAACATGTCTAGGATTTTAGTGCATTGACGGATGAAGTTCATATTTGGTATGCTTATACAGTGAGACAAGGGGTCTTATGTAAGGTCATATATGAGGGTCATATGTGAGGTCAAAGGTCATTCAGGGGTCACTTAGTCTTTAACCACATAATCGGACGACCTATTTGGGTCGACTGCTGTTCCTATTTTTAAAATATGCCAGTGTCAGAAATAGATGTTGCTTTTAGGAATAAGTCATATGACACATCAGGGATTCAGCAGTTGCTGTTAACCACTAAATCATTAGTACGCTTCTTCAATGGAGAATGACCTCTTGTGATCTTTGACCTTATTTGTCATTCACATCTCTATTTGCTCTCATTAAACATCCATTGTCATTCTCAGCTTTGGCACTTGGAAGAATGATTCCCCTGGTGGGATTATTTTCTTCTGGGAAACATTCTTCTTCACTTAAAGTACAGAAAGGTAACCCTCATGTAGGAGACTGTCTGCTCATCAGAACTATTGTAACTGAGTTTAATTTGTTTTAAGGTTTTGGTTGAAGTTTACGCACACACCTTACACTTAGGACAAGGGAGGTAGGATAATTAACCATGATCGATAATGGATAATGCCTGTCATCTGTAAATATTCAAATTAAGTAGCATGTTTAAGATTATCGACCTCATTCCTTCTACCATTTCCAAAAACTTAAATCTACTTAAGCATAGAAAACGTGAGCATCAGTGATTTATTCTGGTCTTATTTGGTGTTCTTCTCTATCCCATGCCCTCCTACTTCCCCACCCCTACTCTCCCACCAAACCCCCTCTCCTACCTCACCCAACACTAAATCTGCCAATCCACTCTGACTTTCCCAGCTGCCCTACCCCTAACTGCCTCACCCTAACTCCACCCTCCCCCACCACAACTCTCCATTCCAATTCAATCTCTACTACCACAACTAAACTAATCCCACAACATACTCTAGCTTCCACACTCCTTAACTCCCCACCCCAACTTCCCCTTTTTTTTTTTTTTTTTTTTCAATTCCCCACTCAACCCCACCCCAAATCCCCACCCAATCCCCACCCAACTCCCCTACATGCAACTTCAACTCCCCGACTCCAACCCTCCAACATCAACTCTAACTTCCCAACCCAAATTCATCCACCCCTCTCCAATCTCACCCAACTCGATCCCCCACCCCACCTTAACTCTCCTACCCTAGACCAAGTCTGCCAATCCATCCCAATCCTAACTACCCCACACTTAATTAGCGCACCCAAGAATTATGTGGTTTGTAATTAAGGTTGTCCCTACACATTGTTTTAGGTCATATAAAATTTAGCTAATTAGTTTTCATTAGCATGCCGATATCTGGACACAAAATTATACAACACCACAAATCATCATGGTGTACCACCCCAGTGTACCACACTCACAAGTTTATTGGGTATTTGCATTTTGTTGGTACAGTGGATTCAAAATTTTTATTCATATGTTAATGAATCATTAATATTTAATTAATATGCATATATCTTGTTGTAACTATACAGCACCAGAAGTAATAATGAACTACCACCCCTATCAAGTTTAAGGTTCATAAGTACTTGCGCTTAGTTGGTAATAGACCATGGTCATAGACATAAGACACACGTACAATTGGTCATGTACATTGGGATAACATAAGCAGCACACTATTATGGGGCCCAAAATAAACAAAATTTACCTGTTTTGCCTTAAAAAAATAACAAATTTGAAATTAACCTTAAATTTAGTATCACATGATAGCCATTCATGACGTCGCCCACATCACATACCGTCTTATCTGACGAAATGCCGTTTTCGAGAAAATCGCCATCAAAATTCTACCGGGAGATTTCATGTTTGTACTATAGAATTAAACATTACAATTTACTTTTTAATTTTGCATTATGAAAAAAACATTCTGAAGAAAAAAAAAAAAAAAAAAAATTTAATTAATATGCAGATATCTTGTTGTAACTATACAGCACCAGAAGTAATAATGAACTACCACCCCTGTGAAAGGAGATATGGTCCGGCAAGAACCACAGTCCGGGCTCCATAGACGACAACGGAATAAAGCCTGAAACTAATGTTGCGTGAAGAGTCAACTGAATCGATTGCCCTATTGTTCACCATTGTTCCCGGACTGTGAGACCATATCTCCTGCCACACCCCTATCAAGTTTAAGCCAATTACTGCACGGGGTTGTGCTTGTACAATCAGGGTAAACCCGAAGAGAACAATGCGCTGTGACACGAGGTTCCGATAGCTCGTGTGAAGTGAATGGCAAATAGGGAATATCGGAACGAGCAACTTATAATGGAACGATATCATGGATGGGAAATATTTTGAAGAATTGTGGTTTGTTAAAGGGCCTTTGTGCATATTAAACTGTCAATAGCATTGAAGACGATGTCAGAACATTTTCGCTAATATGGAGTTTGATCTATTGCAACCCAAAGTTGGGTACTAAGTTTCTACGAATTTTTTATGAGCACAATGAAAATGTACTTAATTTGAAATTTGTTGGCGAGGGCCAAGCTTTTCCTGGGCTTAAGTATAAGCGCTATACAAGTGGACCCAACCAAGTTAATTATCTTAACCGTGGCGCCCTTTTTATTGTATCTAACAATGTGTAAGATTTGGTTTGTGAGCGCACCTATTATGGGGCCCAAAAAAACAAAATTTACCTGTTTTGCCTTAAAAAAATAACAAATTTGAAATTAACCTTAATTTAGTACCACAGTATATCCCTTCCATTACTTCGCCCACGTCACTAACCGTCTTATCGACGACTGCCGGTTTTTCGAGAAAATCGCCTCGAAATTCTAACGGAGGATTTCATGTTTTTCCCTATACTATTGAATTAAAACTTACAATTTCCTTTTAAATTTTGCATATATGATAAAAAACATTCTTAAGGTTAAGTTTTAACCTTGCTGAGTGTTGAAAGTGCATTATATTCCTAATATAAAGCTACAACGTCATAAATCTGTATGTGAAACGCAAAAAAGTCGATTTTTAACATAAGACGCGAATTGTCACCGGTATATGTCATACGTTCAGATAGATCAATGTGAAAAACGAAATAGTTCACGCACGAGGTCGAGATACGAACGCACATAGTCTTTAACTGTGCAAAGCGTAAACAGCTGTTTTATACCAACGTTATATACTCCTATTGACATTACGTGTGCAAATAACACGAATAAGACGTATGTGAATGCGCGATATGCAATATTTGAACTTAATGATCAAAATTCATAATTAATATCTCACTATTAGGTCACTTTCAAGATATTGTACTTTGTGCATGTATAGACCATAACATTATAAGTACATATGCAAAATAGTCTCAAAAAAGTAAAAATTGTCAGATCAGACAGTATTGATGTTGTCGACGAATTTGATCCCACAGTTGAAGAACCAATTACAAGGCATTACCAAACTTTTTTGGTAAAAAATGTTTTTCGTCTAATTTTCCCAAAATGGCAAAAATGCCCTTTTTATCGCCAAATCCAAAGAATTTTCAAACTAACTCCTCCAAATTGGTAGATATATTTTATTTTTTTTTAAATATAAAACCTATTTAACAAAAGATATGATCCCTGACCTGAAAAACAGGGTTTTCTTAGGGTTTAAAGGTCAATTACTCTTTGACACAAAGTAACTTTTCAAATGTGCTATGTGGTTAATTTTTGGTGATATTGCACACTATGTTGGGAAAATTATGGGAGAAAAATTACCATTAACTTCCCTAAAGAACTAGTATCACATAAAGCAATAAACGCAACAATTTGCAAATTGATTTTTTGCATGCAGCTATGTTGGTTAATTGTCGAAGAAACTTCACCTCGAACGAAGACATGCTCAAAAATGTGTATTTTTATCAGAAAACACGCTATTTGTAATTAGAATGGATCCCAGATTGTACTTATGGAAGCTCTGAAATGCTCAGTTCGTCCAGTCCCTGAGAAAATAGTGGCCACCACTCAAGAAAATGACCTCTACTAACTTTGGGACTTTCCAATAAAAACCACTAATGGATAGTGTTTAACACGATACATGGCGCGTTTCTGGCATTATCATATTGGAAGTCATTTCCAGCCAGCCATTGAATTATTATTGGATCAACGCCGATTATTAATTCTAATTACAAAATTCGTTGCGAACACAGACATTGTGTCGAGCTTAACCTCACAGTGTATAAGTTTTACTAGCCCCAGTTACCAATGCAAGCCATGTCAAACTCTCAAATATTTGAAAAGTGGGGCGCATCTCACAAAAAATATTTGCTATAATATGAGTAAATTTTTTAATCTTCAAAATCCATTTTTGTTCACAATGAACAAAAAGGCCAAAATGCCATTTACCCTCTAAAATTGGTATCAAATGATACATATTTTTATTCTTTTATTGGCACCTAATTAACAAGAAGGTGCGTATAGTCCATGGTAGTGCCTCCTGAATCTTGACACCTGACTGAAAAAGGCGAATTTTGTAAAATTTAACGGTCAATAACCTTTGCCAGACAGAATCTAACTTTAAAATGTGTCCTTGTAATCCTATGAAATTTCCATGATATATGAATATTATTTGCAAACACATTTTGGAAATACCATTGATCTCCTAAGTGTATAGTATCATGATGAGTAAAAACGTAATCTTCAAAATTCAAATTTTGCACCAAAATGAGAAAAAATACCAAGCAAATGACCTTTTTTACCCAATATTTGAAAACCATTATGCATAATTCTCTCAAAATTCACATGATACAAAATTGCATTCTTTTTAATATGACACCTAATTCGACAAGAATGATGCATATATGTAAATGGTAAGCTTCCTAATCTGACCCCTGACCTGAAAAAAGTGATTTTCTAAGATTTAAATCAATCAATCAATATTTATTTTTGTTCATCACAAGAATAAACTTTAAAATTTGTCCGTATATTCCTATCAAATTGCCATGATATATGCACACTATTTGGGAAAATATTTTTGAGAAATACCATTGAACTCCCCAAAGCGCAGAGTATCATGATGTGTACAAACGTATTCTTCAAAATTTAAATTTTACCCAAAAATGAGCAAAAAATGACAAAAAATGCCCTTTGTTGCCCAAAATTTGAAAACTATTTTGCATAATCCCATTGAAATTGAATTCACATGATAGAAAAATTTATTCTCTTTAATATACCTAATTCGACAAGAATGATGCATATATGTAAATGGTAGGCCTCCCAATCTGAACCCTGACCTGAAAAAGTTGGTTTTCTTGGATTTAAAGGTCATTGACCTTTGACACAGAATAACTTTAAAATGTGTTTGTGTATTCCTATGAAATGTTTATGCTTTATGGAGAGTATATGGGGGTAGTTATTGGGAAAATACCAGTTAACTCCCCAATGAGCAAATTATCATGATGAGTATAAACATAATCTTCAAAATTACAAATTTTGCCCAAAAATGAGCAAAAAATTGACAAAAAATGTCCTTTTTTGCCCAAAATTTGAAATCCATTTTGCATTATCTCCTCAAAAGTTAACTTTTCTTGGTGACCAATACATTTCCAGGTCTTTGTGATACACTGTATTACACCTTGATATTCAACAAAATTTGTGTTCAGCCCGTATACAACATGTAACTCATGCATTGTATAAAGATTACCATTTTCATTTAATAAATCATTGATAAACATAATACCTTTGTCCCGCCAGTGTTTGTAATTTATCGTTTTGTTTCCAATAAGGATTTTATCATTCCACCAAAGGTAATTCCGTGCAACAGTGTTAAAATCGATATTTGGTTCACTCATATTGAGATGTATTATTTTTGCCCATGCATACAATACGTCGTGCCAAAATTTGTTTTTTATATGCCTTTTACAATAATTAAACCTATTTAGACCAAATTGTAAAATATCATTATTTGTTAATTGAGAAATTTTATGAAATAATTTAACCCATTTTTGATTCCCTAATTCTACTCTTCGTAGCCAAAAAAAAAAAAAAAAAAAAAGTATATGCGGGTAGTTATTGGGAAAATACCAGTTACCTCCCCCATGAAGCAATTATCATGATGAGTATAAACATAATCTTCAAAATCAAATTTTGCCCAAAAATCAGCAAAAAAATGACAAAAAATGTCCTTTTTTGCCCACAAAATTTGAAATCCAGTTTGCATTAAACAAAGCTTCCTCAAATTGATCAATGATGAAACATTTATTCTCCTCTCTAATCTGATCTACGCCTAATTCGACAAATGAATCTATATGTACATGGTAGGCCCTTCATAATCCTAACCCTGACCTGAAAAAAATGGTTATTCTGGATTTAGAGGCTTGACCTTTGTCACAAGAAAACTTTAGCATGTGCTGGTATTCCCATGATTTTTTATGCTATTAATGACATTATCTGGGGGGCAGTTTTTGGGAAAATACCGTTTAACTCCCCAAAGACAAATTATCATGATGAATAAAAACGTATCTTCAAAATTCAAATTTTGCCAAAAAATGAAGCAAGGAAATGACAAAAAATGCCCCCTTTTTGCACAAATTTGAATTCCATTTGCATTAAATCATCCTCAAAATTGGTTTCACACATGGATAATAGAAACTTATTGTCTTCTTTCACATGATACCAAATGTTGACAAAATTACTGATTGTTTGTTCCATAGTTTCACAAGGATGAATCTAGTGTTTTCCATAATTTGACCTCAGCTGACCTCTGGATGACCTCTAAATGACCCCTAGTTGACCTCCACCATGTTAAAATTTCCACAACCATCATTTTATGATTCAGGATGCCGAAGAGCTTTACAGTGATATATGCTGTAATGAGTCCCGGGTGGTTTACTCAGTGGAAAAGGCTAGGTACACGCATGTGCCGCCGAAATGGGTCACATTTTCACCCCTTACTATAACATGGGTCGTTTTTCGCCCACCATGCTACTATAAAAATTTTTAATTGATGGTCAATTTTTTTGAGGTCATTGCTACTATATCAATGGTTCCATTTTTCAATTTTTGGTTACAAATTAACTATAAAATGGGTCACTTTTTCAGATTTTTGTGCGCTAACATCACAATGAAAATGGTTGATTTTCAGATTTGCAAGAAAGTTACTATGAAATGGGGGGCCGATTTTGCTAATATTAACTATGAAATGTGCGACATTTCAAGCCAACTATAGAATGGGTCAAAATTTAGGAACCACACTATATAAATGGGTCATAGTTTTGTACAATTTGGTCACTATAACAAATGGGTCGCTTTTTTTACCCGGCGGTCGCACACCTGTACCCCAATTTTGGGTCGAGTACCCACCCCGGGTGATGAGTATTACCTCCGGAGGTGTACCCGACCGTTTTTGGCCAAATTTCCACTCTACTATAAGGATTAAGAGCTTCGAATAGGAGGCGGAGATGATGATCGATATTTGAGCAGTGGGACTGCACACCTGAGAGACAATCGACGTCGGGATTGCCAGTTGTGCACCTAAGGGAGCATGTAGAGAAGCGATTTTTGACACTTTGAATGTCGGGTGTGAGGTGGGATTATTCAAGATCACTGTCTTTTGCGACGGTGTGCTTGGAACTTTCTTGGTTCTAAAAGTGAGGTCTGATCATAGGTGCTTGTAAGCGGCGCGCCGCTTGGGTGTCAGCAAAGGGGAGGGTGTGGGTGCGTATCCTTCCTATGTGTAAAAAACGCGAACGCATTAATCGTTTGGAAAACTGTAAATAGTCTGTTTAGACACCTTCGACAGTAAGTGAATTAATCTAGAAATTGGTTATTTAAAATTAATCATTAATAGTTGTTAAATCATATAACCGCTTTAGTGCTGCGGTTCATCCTCAGAGGGTCCCAATATAACCCCCTAAAATTCAAGGAATTTTCGTTGGAATAACGTCATCACGTTAGAAATTGATGTGAAAAAATTATTTTAAGAGTATTAAAGAGAGGCAACGCTGTTGCTTTTCAAAAAAAATAATAACACACACTCCTTCTCGCACGATTAATTTTCTTTTTTTTTTTTTTATCATTGCATCTAAAATAAGCTTCAAACTTAACACATCCGGCAAACAAATAAACAAGAAAAATACGCAGAAAAACAAACAAAGAAACAATGAGGATGTAAGCTTTAAATTAGATAAGTATCAAAGAAAGTAATTTTTCTTTGCTCTTGCACTTTTATGAAAGAAAGTACGAAATATGTTGGTGGGAAAAAACACTTAACTCGGCATGGGCGTTGTTGAGCTGATCGCACTAATTAATACGTTTGGGGGCGCTATTCAAAATTTATTTTGCTCCCTAAATCGAACTGGAGGAACTTCTATCAGCGTGGAAAGGTATTCTCCTATTTTGAGCCAAATTTTATCTAAAATGGACTCGGGAATTTTTTTTTGTATTATTCTTGGGGGGAAATTGGTTCGAAACGTAAAAATTCGGGCTTTTGGAACCACATTTTGAATCGGTACAACCGATTTTCATTTTGTTATGTTATGTGTCGTGTTGATTGTACCCCATCAATGACCAGCGCTTGGTAAAAAAAATCCACGGCAAAGTGGGTTCAGAGAGGGTAGCGCCCCCCCCCACCTTATACACTACGAGGAGTGTGCAAGACGTGGTTCCACATGGAACCTGTAAATTAAGTGAAGATGTAAGAGATAAGTTGTATATATATAGTTAGGTGCGTTTTATAATTATGCTTTTGTGCAGATTGTGCCCTTGATAAACCGCATTAGAAATGCTGTTTATTTTTATTATTATTATTTATTATAAGACCTTTACTCTTTAGTGTCAAGTGACCTACACGACATTTGACCCAACCATGACACCCTAATGACCTTTGCAGTGTGCGTTCGTGATCAAGTCTGTTTGTTGTGTTGCAGTGTAAGGGATGGTCAACGTGGAACCAAAAGGTATTGCGCGCCAGGTTTTAACACAAAATTATTTTTGACCAACTATTATGTAATGCCTTAATTATCAGGTGCGAATTTTTTTTTTAGTTTGGCGGAAAAATATCAAATCGGTCATATGTTTTTAGGTTTGTTGTTTATTTCATCTTTATCCTGGGTCCCACATTAGAAGGGAAATTTAAGGATCCCTTGTTATCCATGTGCCCAGCAATACAACATTAAAAATCATATCAATAAAAATTTGAAAACTACTCAAATTACCAAATGTACATATAATGCTTAAATTAACAAGAAAATATTTTCAAATACCATGCTAACCAGCATAAATATGAGCAAGTAGTACACAATAAGAATTATGAAAGTACAATTAAAAATGTATAATTTTTACATTTTTGAATTTTTGAAGTTTTTTATTTTTACCTTAATTTTAACCTTAAAGGGGGAAGAACAATATACATCAAGTCAAAAGTAAATGGTTACAAAGTACAGAAAGCCAATTATATAAAAATTGCCAAACAATTGCACAAACAAATGGTAAAATTTATATATTTTATTTTATTTTAATGAAAATTTCCAGAATATGCTAGCCGATCTATTGCACATTAGCTTGCCCTAATGATCAAATAATACTAGTCTTTCTAAAGTTATGTGCATTTTTTTGTAATATTATATTGGTTTTGAAGATGGATACATTATCTGGAAGTGGATGGTTACTGCATTACTAATTTGTTCCAGTTACCAGCCCCCATGTATTAAAGACGCCTACCGATTAGAGAGATGGCTTTATAGTTCTAAGTTTTCCAAAGTACTGGACCGGGTGCGAATGTTGTGGGCTCCCTAACCAAAGTAAATGATGGGATAAAGATACGGGAACCATACCTGCCAGCATTTGTATAACAGACATACTTAGGTGATAGTCCCTGCGCTTTGGCAAAGGTTCCCAGCCCATGTTAAGGGCGAAGGTAATTGGAGCTTGTTCTGACAGGTACCCTAAGAATAGCTCTTGCTGATCGAATCTGTAGGCGCTCAATCCTATCACTCAAGGATTTACTGCAATTCCCTAATCACAATATCACAATATCAAGCCTTGGAAGTATGAGGGATTTGTGGATAGTAATGAGACTTTCAGTGGGAGATATTTTCTAATTCTGTAAAGAAGACCAATATATTTTGCTTACAGTAGTTGTTACATGGTTAAATATGACAATTCCATTTAAATTTGGATCAAAATGAAGACATAATACTTCAAAAACCTTGCGCTGTTTATAATGGAGTATGTCTGATGCATAAGCTCAGATTTTGGGCTTTCCCTGTTTCCTGTGTGTTCCAAAGAGCATAGCTTTTGTTTTGGAGGCATTTAGGGTCAATTTACTCTCTTCTAGCCACGTTGCAATTTTATTAAGATCACTGTTAAGTTTGATAGGGATTTTCAACAGTATTTCCTGCACAAAAAAACCGCAGTGTCATCAGCCTATAAATGATCTGCCAATCTGAGAAAATGTAGGTAGGCTATAATGTACAACGTGAATAGAAGCGGGCCAAGATTGACCCCTGTGGACACACCAAAATTACATATGCAATTTCAGAGAAATGTATTCCCTATTTTAGTTACGTGTTTTCTTTCTGCTAGATAAGACTTGAACCAGTCCAAGACTCCAGAACCCAATAATCCAGCACTTACGTAACTTTTCAATAAGAATCGGTGGCAAACAGTATCAAACGCCTTCTTGAGGTCCAAAAACTTGCTTCGACGAGATGGCCATCATCGAATTGTTTATACTGGTAGTCGGACCCTTCTAGAAGGGTAGTAAGTGTAGAATGTTTAGGTCTGAAGCCCGACCTGCTCATTTGACAAAATATCATTGATAAATCAAGTGTTCATGGAGCTGGTCATGAACTAATCTTTCAATCTTTCAACAGCCTTTTCATTCCAGGTATAACTGATAGGGACGGTAATTACCCCTACAGAATTGTTCTAGGAACGTCTTTGTAAAGGGAGTAACTCTACTTTTTTCCATTGGAAGGGTACTATCCCGGTTTAAGAAACTTAAATTAAAGTATAACCCCAGTGGTGCCTTCAAAGGACAGCACCTCTTTTCAATAGTTTTTTGAGGGCTAATGTTGTCGAGCCCTGTTGCTTTATCAATAGCTAGGTTTTTGAGGAGTTTGAAAACCTGGCTCGCATAATTCAGTGAATTTAAAATTTCAGTGAATTTTATAATGCTATTAAGCATTAATTAAACATTTTGGTGACGTTATTCAAAACTTGTTTTGCCCCTTAATCTTACTGGATTATCTTTGTAAAATTTTATTTTAGAGCATTTACAATTAACTTTATGTTCTCCTATCGCCAAATTTTATGGCAAAGGTCCTTTGGAAAAGGTCCTTTGGGTTTTTTCCATGTTTTGGGTGCGAGAAGTCGGGGCAAAACACCTAAATTATTTTGGACCGCCATTTTGAATCGGTCACCACCTATTTCACTTTCCCCTGTTATGTTGTCGTGTGACCATCAATGTTCAGAGTTTAGTAAAAAGTCCAATGGAAACATTGGTTGCCAGCATTGAAATAGACTGCAGTAAGTAAATTTCAAACAATTGTAACAAGTTCCTTCACGTTTTCATTACTGCCATAGCACGTCTGTTAGTTTTAAACGTATCCTTCACTAAATGTATTGATAACCATGTTTTTCTCAAGGGATTTACGCGTTGGCGGTTTTTCAATAATTCCTTCCTAACCTTAATGTTTTGATGAAACATGTGACACAGTGGTGCCGTGAGTGTTTGAGCCACGTTTTATTAACCCTAACAAAGGAGGGCACGCATGAAAGATACACCGTGTTCATGTGTCAATATATCTTCCGCTGTAACACCCCTTACCAAATCTTTCTTTGACTATTTTGGTAACGATGCAATGCGGAAAAGGGCGGGGTGACCTGAAGTCATTTGGTATGGCATAAAATGATCTTCGGCTTGTTAAAGCCTTCGTTTCTCCTCTTTTCTATGAGTGGTAGTTTTGAGTCGATCAATAATGGAAGATGCATCTAGGGAACATACACTTTATTACAATCATTTTGTTTCTGAACGTAATCGTAAAGACATTGGAACCTCACATTTGCAACTATAATTTATGTTGTTATTATTTAATTGTAGGAAAACCGAGAAAACCTATTTTGTACGAGTGTTCAATCACATATTTGTAAGTTGTCGAGACTCGTATTGGTCATCGGTTGCTACAACATCTCTCATACCAGTCGGTTACCTTAACTACAACACTTAACGTTCAACATATTCACAAGCGAAATCTCAGCGATGTTTTTCAAGATACTTCATATAAGAAAATAATATAGATAATATCTGAAAAGAATATTGTAAAAAAAAAATTAAAAAAAAGCATGGCCCGAATATTGGACGAATTGTACGTATCTGTACCTATAAAATGTTTAAACAATAGCAGGCACAATTCATTGTCATATTAATCAAAAAGTCAAAATTTCCTAACTGCCAATCGGTTATATCCACATCTACTATATCCGTGAAATACTCATTTTTAAACATGATTTTTCGCCACAAAATCTATCGGGCCAATGCACTTAACCGACGAGTAGACAGGATTCGACGCCATATGCGATGCATGAATCAAACATCTTTTGTCAGTCGAGATATAAAGAAAAGTATTCTACATTTCAAGTACAAGCGTACCGCATAGTGAACGCGAGTGGTGAATTGCCAATTTAGCAGAATGTCCATCTGAAGACGGGAAGCACGCTTAGCTTAAAAAAATCGTGTGCATTCACCGTGATTTCTACAAAGGTGAGTAAAAAACAAAATTGACCCTGATTGTGTACCATTACAGTGGCTTTTTGCACCATTAAGATACCACTTTATTGACATAAACATAGACAGAACCCTTAACTTCATTTTGGGGAATCATTGCTTAGTTGGCAGCCGTGCATCAAACGGGAATCCGGGGATAGGGGGAAAGCGGACTACTTGCTTCAAAAGATTGTAGCTCGCCCTATACTAAACCGATTGGAATTATCTTTGCAGCAAATTAAAGATAATGAAACTAGGCTTATCTGATTATATTTTATTGTTAGATAATGTTATAAAACTCAAAATGGCGGACCCAATCCGGGTCAAGTTGTTTTTGATTCGCCATGTATTACGAGGGATGATCAGTACAAATTTCCCCCGGGATTGGTGGTAATTTTAAAAAATCAGGCAGTTCGACTTTGCATGTTCAAGCGCTCCGAGTCGCATTAAAAATCGAAGTTGCTGGATATGATGAAAGTTAAGTATAACGAAGCTGATTGGCATCACATAATATCATATTGTTCTATTACTGCAAATAATAGCAGCAGGATAGCTTTATTTAGTGTAAGTGTGTGTAGGGGGATGGGTGTGTGGGGGGGTAGTGTGTGGTGGTATGTGGATGTGTGGGTTATGTGGGTGGGGGGTGTGGAGGTGAGGTGAGGGGTCTATGGACGTGTTGTGTATTTGTTTGTGAAGTGAGTAGTGTGGGGGGGGGATAGGTGTGAGTGGGGTGTGTGGAAATGGGTCTAGTGAGTGACGGGTTTTGCGTGCTGGTGTGCATGTTTTGGGGTTTGTCAGTAGGGAGTGATGCGGTGATGTGGTACATGTAGTTGGTATGTGAATGTGTGATGAACGGTTGCATGTATGTATGAGGTAGAAGTGTATCATATGGGTTCCGGACATTGAGTTCATTTCAATGAAATTTTAATGTATTTTATAGCCAATCTTGCTCGGTATGTGAAAAATTGCAAGATGGGGGGGGGGGGGGGGGCCCCTATTCCGTCTTTTTCTTTGCATTGTTTTTAGTGTTGAAGAAATTATGTTAAGATTATTGTTTTGTAAATGATGTGCAATTTGGCAGGTGGGCACATTAAATGGTTAATAAAATAAACCTATAAACCTGTACTTACTAAGCGGAGTTTGCCCACGAACTCTAATTTTGCCTTATGGACTTGCACTTTAGCGATAAGCCTAAATGGTCTAATCTTTAAATAATAATAATAATAACTTTAACATGATAGTTAGGGGGAAGGTTAAAATTCATTAGGTTATTAAATGTTATTTAAATTAATTAAACTCCACATCCTTTGTATTCTAGGTGGATTACCTTCATGCATAAATTAATATTCATATTTCCTTTTGTTAGCCAAAACGGAATAAAACCGCAATACAAAGGAGGTGTTATGGGGAAGTCATATTTGCCCTAACGCCCGTATGAGTTGAATAACCAAAGCCAATCCTCTAAGGCACAGGCAGGCCCGTGGCCAGGAATTTAGGTGGGGGGGGGGGGGGGGGAGGGGGGTGCGGATGTGCCAGAGTGGACCTTTGCGTACCAACAAAAAACCAATTGTATGTATGAGGTAGAAGTGATTATCATACTGGTTGTTCCGACATTGAGTTAATTTCCATAAATTTAATGTATTTTATTGCAATCCTTGCTCTGTATGTTACTTGCAATAGGCCTATTGGGCTTGTGTGCAATTGTTTTTAGTGTTTGAAGAATTATGTAATGATTATTTGTTTGTAATGATGTGCAATTTGGCTGTTTGCCACGATAAAATTTGGTAATAAATAAAACATATAAACCTATTAAACCTGTACGACGAAGCGAGTTTGCCTACGAACTCATTTTGCCTTATGGACTTGCACTTTCAGCGATAAGCCTAAATGGTCTAATTTTAAATAAGAATAATAATAACTATAACAGATAGTTAGGGGGAAGGTTTAATATATTCATTAGGTATAAATGTTTTTAAATAATTTAACATCAATATCCTTTATTATTCTCCTGGATTATCCTTCATTTGCATAAATTAATAATATATTCCTTGGTATCCAAAACGGAATAAACCGCAATACAAAGGGAGCGTTATGTGGAAGTCATATTTCGCCCTAACGCGTACTGAGTGAGATACAAAAGCCAATTTCCCTCTAAGGCACAGGCAGGCCCGTAGCCAGAATTTATGTGGGGGGGGGGGGGGAGGGGGGTGGCGGATTTTGCCAGAGGGGACCATTTGCCGTACCAACAAACCAATTTTATTGTATGAGGTAGAAGTGATTATCATATGGTGTTCCGACAGTGGTTCATTCCATAAATTTAATGTTTTTTATAGCATCTTGCTCTGTATGTTAAACTTGGCAATAGGCCTATTAGTCTTTTGTGTGCAATTGTTTTTAGTGTTGGAAGAAATGTTATGGATATTTTTTTTGAATGATGTGCAATTGGCCGTTTGGCCACGCTAAAGTGTTATAAAAATAAACCTATAAACCTATAAACATTTCCTACTAAGCGGGTTTGCCCAAGAACTCTAATTTTGCCTTATGGACTTGCACTTTCAGCGATAAGCCTAAATGGTCTAAGCTTTAAATAATAATAATAATAACTTAACATGATAGTTAGGGGGAAGGTTTAAATCTTTCATAGGTTTAAATGTTATTTAAATTAATTAAAACATCCATATCCTTTGTTATTCTAGTGGTTATCCCTTCATTTGCATAATTAATATTCATATTCCTTTGTTATCCAAAACGGAATTACACAACCGCAATACAAAGGGATGTGTTATGTGAAGTCATATTTCGCCCTAAGCCGTACGAGGAATAAACAAAAAGCCAATTTCCCTCTAAGGCACAGGCAGGCGGCGTAGCCAGGAATTTATGTGGGGGGGGGGGGGGGAGGGGGGGCTGGATTCTGCCAGAAGTGGACCCTTTGCGTACCAACAAAACCATGTATGTATGAGGTAGAAGTGATTATCATATGGTGTTCCGACATTAGTTCATTCCATAAATTTAATTTTATTGCAATCTTGCGCTGTATGTTAACTTGTTTTTTTTTTACAATTTTTGCTTTTTTTAATTTTGTTATTTTATTTGTTTTTAGTGTTTGAAGAATTATGTTAATGATTATTGTTTTGTAAATGATGTGCAATTGGCCCGTGTGGCCCGATAAATGGTAAAAAATAAAACTATTAAACCTTAAACCTTATACTAAGCGGAGTTTGCCCACGAACTCTAATTTTGCCTTATGGACTGGGCACTTTCGCGATAAGCCTAAATGAGTCTAATCCTTTAAATAATATAAATAATAACTTAACATGATAGTTAGGGGGAAGGTTTAAATTATTCATTATGGTATAAATGTTTTTAAATTATTAACATCCATATCCTTTATTATTCTAGTTGATTATCTTCATTTGGCATAACTTAATATTCATAATCCTTTGTTATCCAAACGTAATAAACCGCAATACAAGGGGAGGCCGTTATGTGGAAGGTCATATTTCGCCCTAACGCCGTAACTGAGTGAATAACAAAAGCCAATTTCCCTCTAAGGCACGGCAGCCCGTAGCCAGGAATTTTGTGGGGGGGTGGGGGGGGGGCGGGGGGGGGGTGGGGGGGGGGTGGGAGGGGGGGGGGGGGGGGGGGGGGGGGGGGGGGGGGGGGGGGGGGGAGGGGGTTGCGGATGTGCCAGAAGTGGACCCTTTGCGTACCAACACCATTGTATGTTATGAGGTAGAGTTATTATCTCATATGGGTGTTCCGACATTGAGTTCATTTCCATAAATTTTTCATGTATTTTTATGCAATCTGCTCGGTATGTTTAACTTGCAATAGGCCCTATAGTCTTTTTGTGTGCAAGTTTGGTTTTTAGTGGTTTTTGAAGAATGATGTTTAATGAATTATTTGTTTTGTAAATGATGTGCAATTTGGTCGTTTTGCCACGATAATTGTTTAATAAAATAAACCTATACACAAACCTTAACTACTAAGCTTAGTTTGCCCACGAACTCGAAATATTTGTTTGCCTTATGGACTTGCACTTTCAGCGATACGCTAAATGGTCTAAATCTTTTAAATAATAATATAGAACTTTAAACATGATAGTTAGGAGAGGAGGAGGTAGGTGTTTGACGTTTTTCCACTATACGTTTCCCTCCTTCTGTTATTATAAATTTATTAATTAATTAACATCACAATTCCTTTGTTATTCTAGTTGGATAAATCCTTCATTTGCATAAATTAATATTCATATTCCTTTGTTATCCAAAACGGAGTAAACTGCAATACAAAGGGAGGTGTGAAGGGAAACGGTCATATTTCGCCCTCGCGCCGGTACTTACTGAGTGAATAACAAAAGCAATTCCCCATAAAGGCACGCAGGCCCGTGGCCCAGGATTTTGTGGGGGGGGGGGAGGGGGGGTGCGGATTTGCAGAAGTTTGACCCTTTGCGGTACCACAAACCAATTGTTATGTAATGAGGTAGAAGTTATTATCATATGGTGTTTTTCCCGACATTGACATTTTTTTTTTTTCATTTTCCCATAAATTTATGTATTTTTTTATTGAAATCTGCTCTTATGTTAACTTGCAATAGGCCCCTATTAGTCTTTTTGTGTACTTGTTGTTAGTGTTTTTGAAGAATATGTTAATGATTATTGTTTTGTAATGATGTGCAAATTGGCCGTTGGGCCACGATAATTGTTTAATAAAATACCTATTAAACCTATAAACCTATATACTAGCGGAGTTTGCCCACGAACTCTAATTTTGCCTTATGGACTTGCCTTTCAGCGATAAGCCTAAATGGTCTAATCTTTAAATAATAATAATATAACTTTACAATGATAGTTAGGGGGATGTTTTAAATATTCATAGGTTATAATGTTATTTAATTAATTAACATCTCAATATCCTTTATT
>JAMKCH010009703.1:0-94052 GCA_023653785.1 Ophioderma brevispina | reverse complement strand
AAGCGTCATTTTTGGTTTTACGTTGCCATACCCCTGAAAGCACTATATAACATCTTTGTGAATTGCCAAGGCCCAAAAGGTCATGCGGTACTCTGGTGGGAATTCATGGTGAGGTGATAATGGCAAACTCATTCTTTTCCTATTTCCCTTGCCCTTGTAAGTGTTTTCTTTACCAGCACATCATAAGTCAACCATCAGTGAAGAAATCTGAAAACATGCTGACTTAATGACTCTAATCTTTCTGAAACTACTGATTGCATCATGACTGTGTCTTGATTGATGGTCATGTTGACGCCTGATTACCGAGGATGACGTTTGTCCCTGGCTCATCTGAATATATTGTGGAAATTAGGGCCAAATACATTGAGGATTGATATTGAATCTGATGAAGATCAGCCCAAGTGGCACTGCTCAAACCAATGCCGATAACGGCATTGAAATGAATAAGGTATTATCCCTAACGCTACCTTAGATGTAAAATAATAAATCACTTTTGAAAAAAGTTACGGAGCGGACCAAAATAAGAAACTGCAAGTAGAGTGGAGGCGGGGAAGCTTAGAAGGAGAGTTAAGTTTCGAGAAGAGGTAAGTAATGGAAAAGTAGAAGCGAATGAGAGGTATATTGTAGACGGGAAAGATAGGTCAAGTTTAGAAGCTGGAGAGAGAAGAAAGAGGGTGCTGCGAGGGATTGATAACAAAAGAGGCCTACAATGTGGAAATTGGCCCTAGATCTACTAGAAAAATAACGCTAGCTCCTTTTTTGCGTTGATAGTCAGATTCTTCTCTTGTGACCTTAGGTATATAGATGGAATTGCATGTTTTCTTTCCTTTTTTTCCATTAATGTTTAAACCAAACATCTATACCACGATTCTTCATCATGGTATCCTTCTTGATAGACTTCAAACTAGATATGGTAGGGTGGTGCTGTTACATCAGGGTTTAGTTCTTATCTTAGCAACCGCACTGTTAAAGTTACGGGCACGAAAACGTTTTCTGAGAGTATCACCTCAATACTCTCTTCCACAGGGCTCTATACTTGGCTCCCAGCATTTACATTATATGCCGCTCCTGTTGGTGACATTGTTTGTGCATGCGACGTGTCTTTTTTATGCATATGCGGACGACATCCATCTATTAGCCGAGTTCAATCCTAGGATCGCGGGTGACTGTGAACGTGCTTCTTGCAAATTAACGTCCTGTGTTGCTAAGGTAAAATAAATGGATCTTGAAAACACACTTCAGCTCAATCAGGACAAAACAGCATTTATTGTTCTTGCACATCCGCACTTTGTCCAGCGCCAGAAATTCAACTTAGGAGGCTGTTAAGTCAGGAACTAGTCAAATGGTTCCAGTTTTGAGTTTTTTTTTCGATGTTTAATGGCATTAACCATTTTTTCTTCCTCTATTTTAACAGAATCTATAGATATTTATTTTTTCCTCGAATTTTTTTCTTTTTAACTTTTACTATGTTTACGCATTTTTTTACTCAACAAACAATCACATGGGCTGAATTGCAAAAGGCCGGGTAATTTCGCGTACTACCAATACGCGTCTGTGCTATTCGGCTCGCGCGATGTAATGAGCGGATCAGAAACGCCTTGATGCATCGATTAGATATGACGCTGTCCATGGTAACTGTATGCATTGTAAAATGTTGCCACGTGAGATGCTTTTGCCAACAATAGCTGGGATTTTTTTCCACGTTTGAGCTCATACTTGTTGGCGATTTTGATCATAAGTTCCAGATGATGTAATTTGACCTGGTGCAGAATCATTGTGAAGAATAAGAGATGAAGCTTGTGTTTTGGAATAAGGACTATTTTGTACAACGGGAACAATATTTGGACAAAATGGCGATTTTCTCTGTTTTCACTTTCGGCGATATTCCGTGATTTCGTTCCCAGTTACTCGAAACCCTATACAACGGTAAGAAATGAAATGCAATCCCCCCATATGGAGCATATCAAAATCTATGGTCTGTATTTTTTAGTTTTTCATTTTTTGGTAAAAATCGTGATTCTGTCACCTTTTAGACAATCTTGGCGTTGTTACCAAATTGAACACGCTGATTTTTGGCCTTTTTTTGGCAATAATTTGATAAAGTGCAAAATTTGAAAAAAGGGGAAATACCGAACCCTAGAACCAGAATTTCTGGAATCAAAACAAAAAAACAGGCACATTTTATAACATTTCTATATTTTTTTTATAGGGAACCAAAAAAATGAGTGAAAATCACCATTTTTCATGATTTTCTCAAAAATACTTATTTTGTGGAAAACATATTTTGGATTCCTTGAGTCATTGCCTTCTCAAATATTACTTTTATATATGTTGGAACATAATTAGAAAGGATACGGCAAAAACAGTTCCTTTGAATGCCTGACTTAACAGCCACCTAAACTTGGTATGTGTGCTTCTCCTAAATCTTCTTTCAAACCTTGGTTTTTTTCCTTTATTCGTCTCTGAACATGTCTTCCAATATAAACTCAGTGTGCAATTCTGTAAATTTCCATTAGACGCAATATATGGCGCCTCCCGTCGTTCATATCTCAAGAACGCTTGTCACAGCCGCGTTCAGAGGTTGGTCCTATCTCGTTTAGATTATGCAAATTCCGTATTCTATGGCGCGCGCGCTAAAGATCTACAGCGCTTACGCCCTCCACACAAAGCTGCACGGCTTGTGTTTTTGTTGGGGTCTGACCAGCCCTCCGCCATTTGCTGGACAGCTTCACTGCTTCCAGTACACGCAACGAGTTTCTTTCAAACTATCTCTATAATTCAAATGTCCTAATAACCAAGCACCAGTTACTTGTCTGATCTATTGCTCTTCAATATGTGGGAGAGACGCTTGGTATTCGATCTCGACTTCGTTCCCTCATCTGACCTCACCCTCCTTTCGGTTCCTCACTCTTTTAGAAAAGCTGGCGATGTTTCATTTCCATAGGGCCCCAAAACTATGGAATGACCTGCCTTCCTGAGGTCAAAGAGGTGGAGTCGGTATCAGGGTTCAAGCGTGCCCTCAATACCCGCATCTGTATCATGTTTGGTAATATCTGCTTTGTCTGATTTTCCTCTTGTGGTTGCTTACTGTCTCTGTAATTCATATTCTTGTCTTTGCTTGTTTGTGTATATGTTTTTCTGGTGAGGCGCTCGTGCTTTGTAGAGCGTCCATAGCAATGTTTTCATACTAAGAATATATCTCACACAGTTGGTTAAATGTGTTAAATTGTGATACATTTATCTATGTAAAATTTTGAACCATTTTATTGTAATCCTTGGTGTGAGGGATCGTATATATCCTTGTTAAGAAAAACAATTGGGAAGCTTAACTGGAGGTTTATACATACATGTAAGACAGTGGTGTGTTTCTAATGCTCATATCTTAAGGAATGCTTGCTTTACCTTCTCCTATGTATGTAAACAAATTGCATTGTCTTTAGCAGATGGCAGACCTCCCTAAATATATTTCCCACATAATATATATTCATTTCGATCACCCTGTGTGAAACGACAACACCCCCCAGTGACGTCATACCCACAATCCTCTTTTTTGTCGTCTTACCCTCGACACGATAAAACATCCTGCGGGGCGGGATGGGCCGGGAATCAACATCATCCGATGTGGATGTAACAAATTGGCATTAACATCGTCCAGATTAGCACAGGGTGGGTACTGGAGGGTGCAGGATGCAAACGTCCACAACCTGGATGCGTGAATCGAAATGAGTATGAATAAGAATTGCAAGCTTCAAATTAGTAAGAAGAACAGCGCAAGGTCACATGTCAATACAAATAGGCATGAACCTAAGCACACCACTTCCTAAGAGAATAATTCGCTGAGCCCTGAAAGAGTGGCTCCTGCAAAAACTGGCCAGATAAGCGACGTACCTAGAGGAGACGTCACACGAAACCAGCACCCCCTCGTGCCCAACCCCACACACGGCGCATAACTGAGAGGTTTTGACTCTCCCCAGTATGAGGGTCTACAAGGCTTGAGAGCAGCCTCGACCATGTGACCCAATCCCCACCCCCTGGGCCCATGACGGGCCGAGAGGAAAGGGCATCCGCCGGTGATCGAGAACTGAGGGGGCTGAAAGAGCCCCAATCCTCAGACCCTCGACGTCTACAGTACTCTGCGAGAAATCCCGCACAGCGTAAGGACCGGAAGACATGAGGCATCAACTGTTACCTAATGCATCAGCCCACCATATCCCCCTCACTTTAGCCCCAAGGGCAAGCGAGTGCGAGGATTGCGGAAAAAGAGGCGAACCTGCAAGGCCTACATCAGCCCCTCCGATCACAACATCTCTAGACCGCAAGCCTACCCGGGGGATAGCTTCAAGATAGTACAGTCAACCCCAAGTGTTCAAGTCTCCACCAGAATGGAAAAAGGCCAACCTGAAGATTGACCCATTCCGGGGAACATCCAATAGTCATACTATGCCTCATTCATCATGAAATGAAAACAGCATCAGAAAGGACTACTCGAAGTCGCCCTGAGACGTGACACCTCAAAAACGATGAGCAGTAAACGTTTGAAAGGGTCCTGACAAAGAATTCTCATCAGAAAAAACTTGACGAGATTAACCCCCGATCAACGTACCAGCTCCAACCACTTTTACCTCCAGGCTACCTAACCCTGAATTGAGGCAGCCAGGAGAGTAAGAGAATCTAACAGATTGCCGAAAACTCTAAAGCTAAGGAAATATCGCCGAGTAAATGGGCAGTGGCACCGTAATGCCCTAGGCCCCCAACAACATTCCTATCATAAACTAATTAACTAAGGTGGACGCAACCGGCGAATGGTGAAATCCAATTATGCATGACAAAGGAAAACACCCTAAGTGGGGATAATGATCCCAGCTGGACCTTATAGCAAAACCTATCTGCTAAGTGCAAATAGGATTGCTTCCAAGGATAAAGAGTAATCCCGTTTGGACCGTAGGCCAACAAACTCACATATCCTAGATGCTGAACTCACAGAATAAAATATTGTGACACAAAAGCCCATCCCAAGGAAACCCAAAAGATTCTCTCACTTTATAAAAAGGCTGAGAGGATTGCAATAATCCAGTCTGGCAGCACGATGGCAGACCAAGAGTGGAACTATTACTATATATAAACATTGAAAAGGTATCTGCTCAATAATAGTCTATCCCACCATGTACAGAAACTCTGCTTCTGGCGGGAAGACTAATTATCACTCCGAACATAGAGGTAAAATAATATAATAGTATATAGAATAATCACACCTCCATGATCCTAAACAAACCAATCCAGAATAGATATATTGGAGTGATACCACACCCTTTCAACAATATAATTAATTGAAAGCACAAGTGATAAAAATAATAAGTCCCTGTGCTTTGACAAATGCAAATGACTCATTATCAACCCAATCAATCCCTTCCATGCAGAGAGAGATTGAGAGGTTGCACATGTCATTCAAAATAAAGGCAACAAATCCACCGCGGGCGTCCGTTGAAGTGCCTAACGGAGGGCTGAGAATCCCTGCTATAGATTAGAAATAAAATACCCCCGCGTGGATCGGGCACAAAGCCGAACGAGCGAGAGGCTCGGTGGCGCGTGCCACACACGCGCTTAGTAGAGATTAAAATCCGACCGCATCCTGACACAAGACTTACACTTCCGTAGATTTTTTTAATAGAAAGATAGGGCAGGGGCGGTAGACTTGGCCGCGTCTTCCGACCCATAACTTAAGCCAAAAAAGTAACGAAATTAATCGTCTAACATTTCATCTAGGTAATCCTCGTCCAAGAGGTGAGCGGATACCCGCAAACCTCGATCGAAAGCGATCAGAAGGCGATGAAAATGGCATAAATTACGGCGAAATCCGACCCACAATTTATGCTACTGACGAAACATTAATCGCCAATCGTATCATCACGGTATCATCGCCAAAAGGCGGCGAACGAATTCCGACTTTTCGAGTCACCACGATCCGAAGTAATGAATACCAGCGTAAAAACGTGAAGGACGTTCAGACTACATATCGTCGTGAACGCCGGCGAAAGACACCGCCCCGCCGGCATTTATTGGCTAAAAGGATTGAATCCAAAGCGCAATCGACATGAATTCAGACCATAGCAATCGTGATTCCAATTTTTTATTCCTACCCAAGGACCGATCCAAAGAATCAGACAGGCTGTAGCAGGATAGACCCGTACGCACGCCCCCGGGAGAGGGGAGGGGGAGAGACAACAATCCCAAACCGGTGGGCACAAACCCCTAGGGCTGGCTCAACAGCATCGGTTGGCGTTGTGTTTTTATTAAAACCCGCAATCCAACTCTGGACCCAGCAGGGGTCGGAGCTCGGATACAACCGTGCTACTAGCTAAGAGGCGTGCAAACGCCTAATAAGACTGTTAGCGCCCCGAAGAACCGGATTAAATGGATGAAGTTCGGTCCAACAAAACCGGATAGACACTAAAGGAAGTTGAATCAAAAAGGGTAGGCATCATAAATAGATATGACATACGCCACCCATGAAGCTACCGGAGCCGCTACCACCAGTGAAGGCGGAAGCTATTCCCGATCGTCCAGTGTGGTAGGAAAACCCCGACGCCTGCTGTCCGGAGGAACGCTTGGCGAGCAAGCTCCGCCCAGGCAGCAGAGGACAACACCCAGATGGGGGTGCACACATCCCCGGCGAATGGGTTCCGTTTCCCTCGCAACTAATCATCACACACCCACAGGTTGTCCTTGTTAAACGAAGCGACACGGCTTAAGCGACAGGCCAGTATCCATCGGGTAGATGAAACGATGCTCCCATCGCCCGTATCCCGGAAGGGATTGAGGCGATAAAGGCTAAGACCTCCACCACAGTGACCTAAACAACTACCCACCCGCAAGAACAGAAAAAAAACATACGGGTAGTAGCCAAAAGCCCCGTGGATGTAATGGTCTATATGAATGCGACGTATTATTATTAAAAAGGCAAGTACATGAACGTACACACGTTTAAAAAACAACCCAGGTATAAAATACAAGCATACCACGGTGTTCCGCAAAGTAGTCACACCACACGGCAACCTCCGCCTACACCCTCGCCCCGAACAGGGACAAATGAGGGTGTATCTGCATAATAACTACGACAATCTTCACAAATGGTCACCTTACAGCATACGCCAGCGCCCATGACCGATTGTCAACGGTGCTGGAGTTGGAGGTAAACAGGGATTCAGTATACCGTGATGACATGACAGAGAGGTAACAACACGACATCAACCCGGTTTAAGATGATCGAAAACCAGGGTTGACCCCTGACTACACGTAGCAATACGACGCTAGGCAACCCCAGGCGGGAGAGGGGCAGACCAGCCTATATGTCCACGCCCCAGCGCGCCCTGTTACTAACGGCTGCCCGTGCGCACCCCCCCCTTTTTTCGCGCCAGCAATCCAAGCGGATCGGCCTCCCGGCATGCCGGGCGTTATACTGTGCAGCAGTGATGCCGCGACTGGCTCCCCAACAGGCGGCGAGGCTACAGAGTGTCAGTGCCCAACCCCCACGTTCACAGAGCCCGTTTATCCCTAAAGAATAGGTAGTCAACTCCCTGTGAATAGCATGGTCTCGCGTATCGATTCGTAAATCCTGAGATGAAAGGTCTATTGTATCGCTAAATCCCCCTGAGAGGATTTAGCAATGACGACCTCACCAAATGGAACAAAATGATACCTGCTAAGCCGAAATCCCTGCTTGTCAGGGACCGGGCAATCAGGTAGGAGACCAGCGCAGTAGCACAAATCACTCCGTAATAACGGACAATGCTAGGGCTAACAACTCCGGGCAAATCTCTCCATTCTCTCGAACCTTAACCCTCGTGATAAACGGTCCGTTGTAACATTAATTTCTACTGATAAATTAGCAACGGCCCATCAACAACCCGAGGGTTCGATCGAGAAGATTCATCCACCGCAAAAATCCCCGAAGGTATTGTAGGCCAGCCACCGGGGGTGACCAGCGAAGTCAGGGGTCCAGCCGACTAGTAGAGCAAGCCCCGCCTCGCTGTAAATGCCAAACACGCCTGCCGCCAGAACTCCCCACGGGAGCGACGGCGTAATGAGTGGAGGCCAGGGTAATGAAGCCAGGATAATCGCCCTACTGAACAGGCAAAGCGTGGCCCAATATCGCTGAACACCCGTCAATCATGACATTGATCCATGATGGGGATTCAAGCTGATAATGGGTATTGTCTCGAACATCGACCAGCAAATCCCTTAGTGAATGGTCTTTGTTTGGTCTAATCCCGGATTACAGACACGGACCAGCACCGAGGAGATTCGCCCGGGTCAAAGCGCTCGCAGCCGAATCACCCCCTTTGAGGAGGACGGCACAAGGCATCGAGACCAGCGCAGTAAAAGCCCGTAATCGCCCTATAGATATAGAGGAAGAAGGGCCGACGTCGCCATGTGGGTTTCGCTGAAAGCACGGGCGTGCTTGCAGCGGGCACCGCCACCGGTAGACCGTGGCCGAGGGCCCGTCGCTCGTTCGCGACCCTAAAGGACACCACCACCTTAGGTGACGGTGGACACCATAGGCGGTGATCTCCGTAATCGTAGGGTACCGAAAAACGGTGACAACACGCATAGTATCCATCCAGTCTACGCACCCCTGGTGCAACGGCGACTGACACGACACCGGGCGGGTGTGATCCCTCTAACGGCGGGTGAACCCCCGCTTCAGCAGCGAGGAACTCCCTGTAACAGCTTGGGTACTATAGCGGTGGAATTGTGATCGGTGGGTACCGAAGACCGCTACCACGCGCCCAGTATCCTATCATCAACGCACAACACCGGAGCGCGGGCGACTGACAATTACACGCAGACCCAAGGGGTGGGGGCCCCTGTGTAACGGCGGTGAACCTCCGCTTACATCAGCGGAGGAGCTTCCGCTCATTACGTCAAAATCCCCACCGTCCCAGTTATACCGAAGGGACGCACCCAAAGATATACCCAGGTCCAACTCCTGAGGAAACCATGTGCAATTACGCAGGACACGATCCTCACGGCGGCACTATTCGCCCCGAGTAGGACAGAGGGTATCATCAGGTGTGGGTTCCCGTGACGCGACGCGTCGAACAAGTCACGTACATCTGCGGCCTATAAGGAAACAAACCCTGAGCACGCCAAGGCGGTGATCCCGAATACAAATTTTTACTAAGTCTAGATAGAAATTTATATAAAAGCATTTCCAAACTATCCTACAACTCCTTTAATCAAAGGCCTACCTCGTTGACCTAAGGACTGCAAGAAGCTAAGGAATAGTAGTAAACCACAAGTGTACGCTCATTGTTTGAAGGATTAATCGTGCCTAAATTAAAATGTAAACAACCGGGCCGCCATTTTGAACGAGAACGAAAAACGGGCCAGCCCGCTTACCATTACAATCCGCACAGCATTGTAATCACAAATATACACGTTAAAAAATATATAATAATATAAAACACATATAAAGATATGAGTGGGAATAGGACTATCGTTGAACTGCTGCAGTGCACGATACGCTAGTCGCTATGGGTTTGATATGCGGTTTGTGTTTTGACAAACCCGACGCAAGTCAAGGTATAAAGTCCTTAAAATACCGACTTCGCAAACGAAATATGACAAAACTACAGTCCCCGGGACGTAATAAGTACATTTAACAGATGTTCACAAGGTTCAGGGCCACCAAGTAGCTAAATCTGAGCAAAAATTCGACAGAAATCAGATAGTTAAATCATAACGTTACATCTGCTGGATTCCCAAGACGAAAAGAGGAAGTTGGATTGTGGGTATGACGTCACTATGGGGGGTGTCGTCATAACAGGGTGAGATCGAAATGAATATATATTATGTGGGAATATATCTTTAGGGAGGTTCTGCATCTGCTAGACAGCAATTTGTTACAAAATCAACCTCGGATGGAAGTAAGCATCTTCCCCCTGTATGATTCCAGACTACCCCGTATCTTGTATACCGATGTCTTTTGGAGTCTGCATAGGACGCTCGATTCAAGAAACGGTGTACAAATTGCGCGTTTGTGTTTTTTTACTGTCTTTCCATCCCAAGTAGAAGTCATAATCCTGACGCCATTTGATCACCATCTTGGAACACTTCAACTCATTACCAACATGCCAAGACCACGATGCTTTATTTTAAGAGCATCAACAATTATTGGTTTCAATGCATGGATGGCGACTGTATACGGATCTGTCAACCATTCTCTCTAATGAGACTGGCGACATTTGCTTCATGAAATTGAGGTTCACTCCGAAAGAGTGTAAATTTAACCTCGCAAAAGTCTTTTGGAGTGGGGAAAATCCCCTTCATAGTCCACTCAATTCAAAAGATTCCACTCTTCACCATTAAGGAAAGTCTAATCAAGGTGGGGATATCCCCTGTTTGTCATAACTAATTGCTAAAAAACACACAACACGAAACTCTTAAATGAATGCCCAAACGCTCGCCTAATTATGGCATTTTATTTGCGCTTATTTAATGAAATAACCCGAACCATACCTTTGCATGGATTATAGTGTGGAAGGGGGGGGGGGGGGGGGGGGCCTCAATGTTACTGAGTAAAAAGGGGGGAGGGCGTGAAGTGGTTGGTGCCAACTATTGGATATTCTTTAGGTGGACATGAACATTAAATCAGAATAACTCATTTCCTTTCATATAAAGCAAAGAAAAAAAGCCACACACAACAAACGTGTTTGTCATATTTTTAGGCTAAAATTGAAACTCGACGTATTTTAAGTGAATAGTAATGGCCAAATTTAAGGTATGTCTTAGGTTTATGATGTTCAATACGGTTGTATGCTCGTAGTTATTTGTAACAATAAAAGAAGAGATCTATAGCTATACATTGGTACAATTTACTAGCCAGTATGTATTATTTTGTTGGCATAATACTACTCCCGATGGTTATGACATATTATACATAAATAAACCTTAGACGGTGATTACCTTCATCTTACCCGGGGGGGGGGGGGGGTTACCAAACTTTCCTCCGGTGCGCTTAAATGCCAAATGCTTTCACATAAAAAGCTTCCAGTTAGTTGTTTTTCCTCATCCTTTCCTGGTCATTTTATCGAAAAAGTGAAAGTAGCCCTTTGTCCTGCGGTGTTAAGGTTGCCGCCAATGGTGAAGTGGAGGGGTGCTGGTTGCTACCAAGATGATTTATGCTACATTTTTGAAGCTATTCTTCACAGTATGGCTCTAAACCTCTATGTTTATGTAAAATTTAGTCAATTGCCATCATAGAACTGTAAAAACCGCATGCAAATCCCTAACTTTATTAGCGCAAATTTGATTTTTCCTTTTCTGTGGAAATTACAATTTTGGCCCAACTCGCGAACTTTTGTGAGTCATTGAGGGGGGGGGGGGGGGGGGGGGGGGGGGGGGGGGGGGGGGGGGGGGGGGGAGGGGGGGGGGGGGGGGGGGATGCTATATTAGGTATGTTTTTGTACTTGTCGTTATACACTTCTAGGTATATATTCCCATCAACCTTCTGGTTTATTTTAGCGAAAACACATGCGAAGGTAGCCCTTCACCGGGGTTAGGGTATGCGTCGAAGTCGAAGGGTAAGAGGTGGTCGCTGCCACCCAAAATATTTTGGGTAGGAATTTTTTATAATTTATGCCCTTATGGCTCTAAAAGTTCTATGTTTCTGTAAAACTAGTCATTGTCATCATTTTGTGCTGGAAAAACCGCATGAAATCGGACATTCCTACCTTTTTGCGCCAAAAAATGCTGATTTTGCCGGCTCGCGGACTTTATGACGTCATTGGACTCCACACTAGGTTGTTGGTACTTATTTGGTACTTATTTTGGTTCCATTGGAAAGATAGGATCATAGCGATTCACTGGTATCAAATCATAAGCATCGGGTACATTATAACGTTTTCTCGAGGGGGTAACTACCCTGTGTCATGCCTTTCTAAAATTCATAGTGCAATTGAAATCACAATTTTTAAATAAAATGCATTTATGGATTGGGGATTTTTACATAGGGCTCAATGTAAATATGGATCAGGTTTGGCTTTTTACTCATCTATGAAGTGGTTAAAGGTTTCAAATATTATGCTTTGAAATTAAAGATGGCTAAGGGTCCGCTAACACTTAAGTAAAAAAATATTTCAAATTTTTTGCCCAAAACAAAGTCATCTTGATGACGTCATCATTTTTCGTCATTATGATCTACTAAAAATATATTTTGGAAATAAAACATTCATATTCTTGCTCAGTACATCCTAATGCCACAAAATAAGTTCAAAGATGGGTTAAATGGTTTGCAGAGTATGTTTGATCAGAGAAAATAAGCTACTTTTTTTGCATGCCCAAAAAACAGTAAATCAGAAATTTGAGAAAATACGCCGTTAAAATTTTTTGTTTTGTACATAAGTCAATGGGGAAAATATATTTAAAACTGAATATAAAAATGAACGAATAAAAGTTTGCGAATTTGGTGAAGAAAAATAAAACAATATATGTTATACATGGGCTATCGGAAAATGCAAGAAAATAATAATTGAAACTTTCCATATTTTTCTCCAAAATTTGATGACGTCCATCAAAATGACATCATCAGGGGCTATGCACCCATTTTTTAAAAGGTACCCCATTTTTTTTCTGGTTTACTAACCATGTAGAATACAACCATGGTCAAGTCGAGGATCCTGGTGGGATGCACGGTAACGGGAAACAGCTCACGGGGTACAAGAGGAAAGAGTAGTGACAACCCGATATGTGAAAATCTCTCGCTGCACCCTTAAGGGTAGTGTCAACCCTGGGTGCTTTTGGTTTTTACACACGAATTTCTGACTTTTTGCACATTTTAAACATCAAACTGTGTTCTAAAGTTACCAACAAGATTATCCCTGCAGACAATCTTGAGCTGTCATTTTTTGCCGATTTAAAAACAGCTATTTGACCATTTAAGTCACAAAACCACTTGGTCATAAACCGCGTGAATTTAGCGACATTCACGCATCAGGCGCAAGGCGCACTATCGCGTCGCGCGGTGAACTTTTGCTGCGAATGAAGCTGCGCGTGTTTAATGTACTTTTGCGCTAACGCATCTGTGGAAAAACGAAAAATAATCTTTGAAAATGTAAACCAAGCGCTAATTTAAGAACAATAGAAATTTTCAATTTCTTCTAATTTCTGGAGTTAGGACAAAATATTTTTTGATTCAATAGTGCTAAAGAGTTTTTGATCACTTGCACAACCTACTTCATTTTGAAGTTCAAAGTTAAAGTTATTTGAGAAAAGACAACTTGAAATGGCGTGAAAAGTCACTTTTTTACTAAACAATGGGGATTTTCTCCCATGTTCAATTTTCGCAAAATTTGGCAAATTTCGACAGAAACTCCAAAAATAACCGAAGTAAAAGGTAGGTTTAACTTTCCACGCTAAGCACTTGGTCTTCTCCAGGGACGGTTTCTCAATTTTTATCATTATTTTTCGATTTCTAACTAAAGATAATCTCCATTAGACTCAAATTTTGGAAAAGAAACGTAAAAATCACACTTTTTTTTGACATTTTTCCTATATTTCGAAAGTAAGCTCTATTTAAAAAATGAAAAACCGTCCTAGACAATTTGTCTTGTTCTAAAAAATAACTAAGAAATCATGAAAGTTCAAAATTGTGTCTGTATGCTTTTGAAAATTTTGGGGCAAACTCATGTTTTGTTAGTAGTTTTACTCGAAATACGAAAGTTTTACATTAATATGGTGCCATCATCGGGTTTATTGTCCAATTTTCTTTCTCAGAAATGTATACTTTTACATACAGTAATCAAATATTTGCAAAGGTTACAACCAAATAACCTGCGTAATAGCGCGATCCGATCCAATGGTATTATTCCTAAAATACGCGCAGCGAACGCGGCGGGTCATTGTGAGAGCACATGACTTCTCACAAGACCCTGCGTGGGATCAGCTAGTAATGAAATGATTGGGGCCCCGAAATGGAATACATTGGCGAAAACATTGATTTCCAAAATCAAAATCACAAGCGACTTTGAAATTGAGCATACAAAAACATATATATTTAAAATTGTGAACACTTTTCAGTTCACCTCCATTGCACCAAACCTTAGTACTTCAAGACAACTGGAATATAAATTATAGTGCAGGTAAAAAAAAAGATTTCAACAACGAATTCAATTCCCACGCTTGCCTAAGGGTAAACTTCACCATGCCCATGCCGGTACCCTGACCCATTGACATGGATCCGCGGTGCCCCGATTACAACTTCATTTCATTTTCGAACTAAACAAATTGATGAAGACGACAACTTTCTAGCCCATCATGTCATTTTATCGTGATGAATTAATCGAATAGCTCCGGAGGCTCTGGATCAAACACTGCAACAAAAAAGTCATGCCATGATACCGTATTAATACATGATCATGATGGTATATAGTAGAGTCCTACGCGGGCGACATGTCTCATGAACAATTCTACAAGACATTAGATGGTGAATGTGATTCAATCGTGTCATGGATCTTGCCGATGTCAGTCCCAGGGCAGTGGGTCTTTTCAAGAGTAAAACAAGACGACATGGGTACTTTTCCCTCCAAAAAAGACATTACAAAATGTAAATCATGCTTGGACATGAAATGCCGTGTTTTTGCCCCGGGTTTTTTGCGAATCGCGTATTGTACCTGCCCGGGTACATGCCACGAACGCAACTTTGCCCCTGGCAAGAGATCATGAATGTAAATATGCAATCAGTCACGTACGTGCATTTTTGGGATTTCCCCATAGCTCCAGCGCCTGGATTGGGGGGGGGGGGTCCGGGAAGGTGGAGGTGGTACAAAAATAAAAATAGAAATGATACTATACAAGTTAAATAAAATAACCAAATAAAGGAAATCAAAACATAATAAACAAACTACGTAAACAAGAAATAAAAAATGAATCAAACGAGTAATAAACTAAAGTTAGCAAAACACATACACAAATGAAACACAAAATGATGATTACACATATAAACACAAAATACAACAATAACCAGATGGCAAATTCCAACATGGACAACATGAAAGAAATAACTATAAAAAATAGGGGTATAAGGGGAACCACCACTTGGATAATGGTACAATAAACAATATAAAATACAAAAATGCACTAACAATTGTCAAATGGATCACATATAAGGTCATTAAAAAAAAGGGGGGGGAACATACACACAAAATTAATTGAATAATATCACAGGCAACGAAGTCAGGAGGGAGAGAATTCAACTTGTAAATAGATGGAGAGCAAAGAAAACAACTCATTCGATGCACTACCAACTGAATAACCACTAATGACCAAAACAAATACACACATCTCGATAACAAAATAATGTACAAAGTCTTAAACAAAAATAAATACAAATAACCAATGCAAATTCACACATGAAGAAATAGAATATAAAAAATGTAAATACACAAAGTGGATTAATGACAAAATATAACAATAAAAATGAATACAATTGTAAATGGTGATAATAATTTAAAGAATAGAACAAAATTAAAATTAATACATACGACAAAGATAATCAAAAATAAATGCAATGAGGATGACAAATGAAAAAATCACTTCCATAAAAAAATCAATTAAAATGGATAAATGACATATGTTTTACAAATATTGTGAAAAGAAACCTCGTAGACTACATAAAGCCTAAGGAAATTTTCATTCGGTGCCATTCCAAGGCCTGAGCTGACTGAGACTGAGTGAAAATCTCAACTCTGATGTCCTGACCCGCGATCTTCATAAACCATGTACACATTGCAAATAATGAAAATGTTTTGGACGCTAAATCATGCGTAATGTGACCCATCCCCTCAAAACCCTACCATTTTCGGATTTGCATTTCAAAATATATATAATTATGCATGAAAAACAAAGAAAATAAAAGAAATTTAACCCCCATTATGTTCCTCATAACATTGTTAATGTACACCCATTACCCCTAGAGGTATCATTTTAAAGCTGATAATATGGGCTTTTGATGCAAACAAAATCTGCAACTTGAACATTGAGCGACAACTGGCAAGCTTTGATGTGATGGGTCGACAAATACACATTGACTCGTCTTGTTTTTTTGTAAAAAAAGGCCCCGGGAACATTTGAATCCACGACAGCAGTGGTTCTGGGACGGTATAAAAAAAATTATACGGGTTTCACGGCTATGGGGATGCTGGGACCGCTCATCATTCATGTCATGGACTATGGCCATGCCACTGATCTGTGAGATCGATTACGTAGCTAGTTTTAGGGATAACAGCTAAAAGTTGGGAGTGCAAACACTGGAAAATAGCTACCGTACAATTTCATGGGTGTATTTGTATATTCTGTCCTTTCTCCGACAAGCTGTGTACCCATACCAGTTCGAAAACAAATAATTCCAGCCGCCGAATCAAGAAACTCCCTTCACTGTCGAGTGTCATGTCGAGCAATACCCAGCCACGCTGGTAATTGTGATGAGTGATGATCATAACTACTTCATCCTGAGCATCAAAATCTGCATCTTTTTCAGTCAATCCAGATCCTTAAGATTACCAGGGTTGTTTTACTATCGCCATTTGGTTTTTAATTTAAATATCAACAGAACGCCAAAAAGTTTATAAATTCAAGCTCTGAAACGCGAACATTGCGAAACATATCCTTCTCTTTTTTCCCGATCCCCCATTTTCATTTTGACACCGAAATGCCCCTGAACTGGATTCACAAATGTTTCAATGCACTTTTCTGATTGGGTTCAAAATTGTTTACTACTGGGATGAGACGTTTTATTTACTGGAGTCCCTGGAGACTTTACTATCATATTCGAGGGGAGGAACGGCTATCAAAATAAAAATTGAAATTGAGGTTTAAGTGAGAGATTTATTTTTTTCTCGGGAGCTGACGCTCCCCCGGAAAAATACCTCGGCCCAAAACAACACCAAAATTTTCACACACTGACATTCAAAAAATAGTGCGGCAGTATTATTGTCTAAATAATACTCGGAAACTCAGGTTCACACTGCCCGCTTAAAGTACAGTCATGGCATTGTGTGCACCAACCTTTTAGCATTTCGTACTTGTTAAAAGTTTCAAAACCCTGTATATTATGCTGACATCAGAATAATTTTTGATAGCTATTCTTTTAACCACTATCCAACTATCTAGAAGCGCATAATATAAATACATGTATAACACAAGATGGCAGACAAACACCCTAATTGCCAACATCACCACCAGCCCAACCCAAAACAAGTCCCAAATGAAACCCCTGATTTTTTATGCATTTACGCAGGAAAAAATAACCGACCTTTTGGAACCTAAAAAAACAACTGCACAGCAAATTCCTTAACTGGTTTTGTTTAGTGTGTGTGTGTATGGTGTGTGTGATGTTTGTGCGTGTGTGTTGCAGTATGTGTGGAGTGTGTTTGGGTGTGTGTGGTGATGAGATGTGGTTAGGTTTGTTGTGGGATGTGTATTGTGTGGGGTGTGTATGTGTGGGGTGTGTGTGTGGATGTGTATGGGGGGCATGTGTGTGTGTTGTGGTGGTGGAATGTGTGTGGGGTGTGTATTTGTGAGGGTGGTTGTGTGTGTGTGTTGTGGGGTGTATGTGTCATGTAATGTTTAAACCATTCCCATCCAGGTGCCAAGACTGTTTTTGGACCATACCCCCGTATTGCTGTTAATTTACCAGGATGCTGTCGAATTAACTAACTTTAAAAAACGGGTGTTTGGCCCCATCATCTGCATATATACTAAAAGCCTGGCAAAAACCATCCTTATGTTCAAAAACCATTTTCCACCTATGCCATCTAATATCAAAAAGAATTCTGGTTGAATTAAAATTTCATACAGATACGTTTTCGCTAAAAAGTAACATTTTTTTTCCGTCGATGATAGTCCCATCTCCGATAATAATCCCACTCCCTAAACTTGGAAAAAAGTCAAAAATTGGGTAAACATCCGATGATAATCCCATGTAAATTTTGGAAACCTTCCGCTCCCACGTGAATATTTTGGAGAATATTGGTATTTTATAAACATTGCCGAAGATGAACGTTTACTGTTTATGTTTTTCATTCACGATAAATCACCAGATCACGTTTTGCCGACAATTGCAGAGTGTCTTCCTCCGGGGTCTTCCTTAGTCGCCAATGAGGCTCATCCATTTCGCAAAAATTGAAACGCGTTTGTCAATATTGTTACACATTTACACCTAGGCCTAAGGCTATCATTTGGTATGACGCACTATACAAACCCCGTTTAATTTGTCCCCGGCATTTGTCAGACCGAATGTCAGCTTTTTTAATACCATTACGCACCCCTGCATCCCGAAAATTACGGACATTCGCCTGCAATAGTGGTACTTCTGATTTTTGACGCACATGACTGTTCCATCATGACACACATAGATCGTCGGTTATAGCACCATGTGGGCCGATAATCGATTCCTACACTTCGCTAAGTTAGTGATGATGTCTTTTTCGATCCCATATGGGTATATACACAAACGAAATAACTTCACTATTCACTCAATAGTGAAGCCGATCAAGGAGCACCCCGCGAATGTGATCGTCAGAAGCGCCATCAGAATGGCATTTTAAAAAAACAATCAGCGGACTTGACCCTAAGCCTGTTGTGAAAGCTGTAGGGATTCCCCTGTTGATGAAATCCCTATTTTTTAGATTCTAGGTTAAAATGCGTGTTCGACGCTCATTTTTACAGTGAACAATTACCGAACGTTTGAAGTTTTTTTTATCATGAACTTGTACATCAAGTTTTTGTTGTAGGCCTATAGCTGAGACGAAAATCGTATCTAGTCTATAAATATGCATACCTCCACTGCCGCACATCATGTAGTAAGACTTACCATGCCGTGTATATGCATCGTATGTCACTATGTGCAAAGTAAAGCTAATTAACTGCATATGCTGTTTCTTTTACCCGGTTCCCGTACCAGAATACTCACGATCTCAGGTAAATTAACATTACACTTGAACCTACGGAACACTAAAAATTGAGTTCAAAATTTGTTGTTACCACTCCTAATTGTCAATTATTAGCGAATTTAGAATGGATATTTTTGGCTCTTATTTTTACAGTTTCAGGATTGCATCCGATAGTATCCCACCACCCCGCCCCTTTCCGATTTTTTTTTTCCAACTCAAAAACAGGTGGGACTATCAATCATCGGACGACTAACTGTAACTAAAAATACTCTTGATATAGATTCTTAGGAGTTCAGCATTGCTGAGTTTTATTATAAATTTAAAGACTTTACAAACGGTTACTAAAACCGTTCCTTGGTGTAGTTGTTTCTCATCTTGTTTCATTTATATTTAATTTGGTGCTATTTATTAGTGGCGATATTTCCATCCTTTTGATGCTTAATTTAAGCTGAAATATACACAAGTTATTTTAATAATGTCCATTGATTTAAATAATAATCAGCACAATTTACTTTCCTACAACAGAGTGGTCCAAAAAAAGGGTTGTTACAACACTTTTTCATCTGCAAATTTCTCAAAAGTGGTAGACATTCAAAAGAGTTTTGAATATTTTATAACTACACCTCTTGTTGGAACGTGGTGAAAACGGCGTTGAAAACAAAGCTAAAGGACAAAATATGGCCGCCATCTAGAGAAAAAGGTCAAACACCACTTTGCCCCCACAACACGTAAGTCTATGGCACCTCTCTTGGTCACGAATTCTATAATCCAAATTGATACACACAGTATTGAACAATGCAACCGCACCCCTCATGGGACTTGGTATTTTAATAATAACCACAAGGTAAGATTTAACACCTCCAATTATTTTCAAGTTTCTCTTATAAATTTAAAATAACGGCTGCAATATTTCTACTTTATGATCTTGTCCCAAATCATGCACACTTCGAAATGTCCATGAGTCCGATCAGGTCATGGGGCAAGAAAAACATGCATGTATCTTATCAATTTTAAAATGCTCCCCAATTTTGAAATAACTTAATTATTATGTAAATAGGGCATTGCAGTTCAGTTTCAAGTTTCCACGGTTGAGGATATTTCCTCTCATTTCTTTGCACACAGTAAAAACTTAACACAAACTTCAAAGGTGTTTCAGTAGTTTGTTAAGTGAGGTAGCCCTCCAGTTCACACAATGGTATGGATTTTTGTGTAAACCATAATGGTTGTCCCATAGACTTACGTGTGTGCAAGTGGGTTTTGACATTTTTCGCTATATGGGAGGCCATTTGTTATTTGAGCTTTGTTTTGAACGCTGGTTTTCCCAAGTTATAACAAGATATTGTAGTAATAAATATCTTCAAAAAATTGTGATAGTCACCGACTTTTGAGAGATTTGCAGATATAAAAGTGTAAACCTTTTTTGGACCACCATGTACAGTGGGCATTTTCTGAGAGATAAACAAGTGAAAAGTTGTTTTGTACTCTGTCGATCAATGTATTTGTATCTTGGTATACATTAAATGTAAAATAATTAAAACCTTGTGTAACAGTCAACACAGTTGCACTAACTGAATATTTTTCAGTGTTAACCAACAATCCTGGCAAATCATGCAGTTTGCTATATACTTTAAATGAACCACTATTTACAAAGTCAAAAATGTAGAAAAATTAGAAAATAAAGGCATTTCGTTGGGTAATACAACACTTAAAGGCACTATCAGTGATAAAGCAGAAAATCGAAAAAATCATCAAAAATCACATTTTTGCATGTTTTGTAACATGTACCCCTACCATACCCTGCAATGACTAGACCAGAGACACCACAGGAAATAAGGACAAATTGACATTTTAGTCTTACCTGTCTGTTCGGGACACTTACTACAACAAGTAATTGAATGGAGATTCATATCTTGAACACTGCCGTTTCTCATTTCTGGCAATTCTTCAGTTGGAAAAAGTAATTCCGCAGAAGTTCTTCAACTGTTAGCTATTTCTGGAAATTTCAAATATTTTGAACTCTTTAGGATGAAATCACTGATAGTGTCTTTAAAGAGGACACTGGCACATTTGAAAAATAGGGCCGCATTCACGATTTTCAAAATTGATATTTTTGAATGGTTGTGAAATTTTCATACATTAGCCCTCCAAATGAAGGACCAACTCAGTTCCCTTATGTGTAAAACAGGCATTGTTATAATTAATGTCGCAGCAACAGTTATTTTCAGCAGAAGACGAAAATGGCGTTTAACACAAGAAACACACAACGCCGGCAGCAAAGGCTTCCCCGGATTGTACATTTGACCAGTCGGACCTCTGTGGTTTTAATATCAATGATATGAGTATGACTATTCATGTAATAAACCATATTTGTGGATTGAAGTTATGGCAACTTAAAGTTGGCCCCCCCATACAAATTACCTAGATATCTTTAGCCTCAATATTAATGTCCCTTTTGTTTTGTGTATGTTATTTTATGTGTAATATATCTTCTATTCTTCCAATGACCTAGGACTATCATTTGCAAGCAAATTGGAGAAATTTATATTTTGTGAAAATGTGCCAGTGCAGCTTTAATTGTTTGCATATCCTCAAACTACCATTTGACCCAATCCAGTACCTCTCCTAATAACCCTGATTCTACAGAATTATACAATGACTACAGTGTAGCACCTCCTTCTCTACAATTTAATTTGGTCAAAAATTGCAATAAATTGCCATATGGATAGGAATGATGGATTTTGGTTTATTAACTGCATGTTTAATGTCTATGTGAAGAATCACACATTTGACGTTCATCATTTGCATAAGCGCCCTTAAAAAATGACCGACTAAGCAAAGGCGGGGTGTGAAGTAGGTCAATATGGTTATACTACTTTTATGTTTGCAGACCATACCCGACAACTTTTGACATGGATTTTGCCCCCGGACACGTTTTCAGTTACAGCTTGAGGTTTCAATAGATACATTATTTATACAGCACATATTCACTAACAAATGTGAAGGAGGGCTGGACAAGCTAATCATAAGTCACTGCAATCACAAGTGATGGCCTTACCTATCACAGACTGAATTAACTGTTCACATGAAAGGTAAGATGTTGACTGTTAAGAACCATCTGTCAATCAGCATTACATTGCTATATCTTAAGTGGCTGTAGGCATATTAAACAGCTGCAGTCAAAGAATTACACACTTGCTGCATTAGGTAGGATTATCAGCTACAGCGTCATAGGCAGATTTTTTCCAAATATGCATTTTTGAGATATTTCAATGTTATGGTTTCAATTTCCCGTAAACTTCCATGTGCACAGTCAGGATCCCGCATCACAATAGCAGTGGGTCAACAGGCTGTTTAAGCCTTCCTGTGAGGTCCATGGAAGAGCATTTTTTTCTCACAATTTAAAGCTTTGTTTCAATGCCCTCTCCTTTCTTTTTTAGACCCAATAGGTGCACCCACTGCCTCTGTACTCCCCTTTGTAGTAGTAGTAGTAAACCAAAGTTTTAATCCGGTTTTGTCCCCGCCAACGGGGGTGGCCGGATTCACCTCACATTCACAGCAACGCCGCTGCGTGAGGATTTATTGGAGCAAAAAGTTAATTGACCCGGATGCCCTTCCTGACTCAATGTGCTGATGGCCGCCCATTAGAGCTCCCTCCGAGCTTACGCCCTTGCAATGTAGATCTTCTTTTTTGTTCTACCAGGGTAACCAGCCTAACCCTCCTCATCGGATTCCGTTAGAAACCTGATGGGGGTGACGGTTTAGCCGCCGACAACCCTTTGTGCAGGGACTAATTTTGGCATTTGTAAAACGGATAAAAAAAATGAAAAAATACATCGGTCCTCGGACCGCTTGTGTTGCCTTCCATCGCGGTCTGTGAATGATAGGCCTACCATGACCTTCCCCGTGATGTAACCTTTGAACTTGATATGTGACCTTGGACCTCATAAACAAATGAGGGTTTGCATGTAACTCTATAAACCAAGTTTGGTTCCATTGAACTTCAACTTTTCAAATAAGGGCAATTTTACATTTTCAGCCTATTTTACAACTTGATCTCAGGATCATCTCACATGACCTTCGACCTTGGTATGTGACCTTTGACCTCATCAACAAATGAGGATCCCATGTTGCACCTACGATTCAAGTTTGGTTCCAATTGAACTTCAACTTTTCAAATAAGGGCAATTTTACATTTTCAGCCTATTTTACAACTTCACACCACATGACCTTTGATCTTGATATGTGACCTTTGATCTTGATATGTGACCTTTGAATCTTGATATGTGACCTTTGATCTTGATATGTGACCTTTGACCTCATAAACAAATGATGGTTTGCATGCAAACTCCATAAACCAAGTTTGGTTCCAATTGAACTTCAACTTTTCAAATAAGGGCAATTTTACATTTTCAGCCTATTTTACAACTTCACACCACATGACCTTTGATCTTGATATGTGACCTTGATCTTGATATGTGACCTTTGATCTTGATATGTGACCTTTGATCTTGAGATGTGACCTTTGACCTCATAAACAAATGATGGTTTGCATGCAAACTCCATAAACCAAGTTTGGTTCCATTGAACTTCAACTTTTCAAATAAGGGCAATTTTACATTTTCAGCCTATTTTACAATTTTACCTCACATGACCTTTGACCTTGGTATGTGACCTTTGACCTTGGTATGTGACCTTGACCTCATCAATGATATTATGGGGGATGCATTGTTGCACCTGTGACCCAAGTTTGGTATAAAATTGGATTATTTAAGTCCAAGTACCCAAATTTATTGGTCAAGCTATGAGTTGAAAAAAAGATCGGGCGGAGACGAAGCGAGCCCAATATTTTTTCAACTCATAGCGAGACCAATAAATTTGGGTATTGGGCGAAAACAAGAATCCAATTTTATCATTATTATGTTTTGAGAATCTTGTGTCCTATATACACACATTTCATTTTTTAATTTAAAAACTTTAGCTTGGCCAGTTCATGACTTGGGCCAAAATAACAATCCCATGTCTACACCTCTTCAGATGACGATTTATCGCCGATCTGATGTTTTATAGAGATTCAGTTTATCTCCGTCTTCGTGGCGGGCGTCAACAAAAAATTGTTTCAACTTCAAGATTTCCGCGAGTTGCTCTTTTGCCTACAAAGAAAGACTCGAAGTACAAACAAGTTCATAAGTTATGTTACCAGCCATGCGCCAAGGCCAATTGCTTAATGTTACTAATGGTCACAGTGCCACTGGATCAAGCGATTACTTATAAACTCCATGATTAAACTGACATGAAAATCTTCACTCCAACAGCAGTACTCTCCCGGTGTGGGCACTATCTACACCTTTAATAAATCCATTTATCGTTGGAAATCTACTCCCAACAGCAGAAGAATTAGCCATCTCGCAAGGTAAATAAAAACAAACGCGTCCTTGACACGATTGATGCAAAATTTACATGCGGGAAATTGTGCACACTTCCGGGAACATAATTAGCCTTAATCTTTGGCCCTCACGTGGCATTATGCCGTATTATTAGACGAACATGGCGGGCCAGAGATGACTACCAAAGCGGGTTTAGCCTAGTGGGTTCGGGTGCGCATGCGGCTTAATAATGTCTCATTACCAGGGTGCACAAACATAACGCCATGGAAGGTGTTTGTTTAAAAAATTCAATGAAAGTTACGGTTGATTGATTCAAAGTGGTGGAAGTATTTGGACACCAAGTTTCGAGAGAGAGATCGTAGATTAATTGAGAAGTGTGTTTTTTATTGGGTTTCCGGCATGTGTATAGTTAATATGGACGGAAGATTCTCAAAACATAATAATGGTTTAATCCATCAAAAGTATGTTGTTATTACAGGCAATGTTAACCCATTGCACAACAGACAACAACAGGCAACGCATTACAACTACAACAACAACGACACAACAGTGGCACAACAAAGTTATACCTATGTGTCTTCCTGAATTTCATTTGAAACTCAGTTTTTATAAAGAATTAACATAAGAAGGAATGTTCTCAGTCAACCAGTAGTAGTTTAAAGTGTCAAACTAATTGGAAATTAAATCAAATATGGACTCACATTTTGTTTGACGACGTGACCTAGAACCTCTAGACTTCAACTGGTGGTGATTGACCAGCTGGATTGTTGGTCACTGAGAGACAGCAAGGAATTAACTGAATGGCCCTATCCCATGTATGAGAAAGAGTGAAGCGCAGTCCTCCTTTTTTTTGTTGAGTGAAGGTGTTTCAACTCTCCCCATATGGCTTCTTTAATCCCACCCGGTGCCATTGCTCCTCCTTTATCAAGAATTTGGGTCCCGATAAGGTAAAGGTCCCTGGCCCGAGCGTTAATACCTCGTCCCCAGAATCCCAGATTTTTACCGGAAGTGGTCCAACATTTGTGTATCGAATAAAGCTACTTTTTTACTCATTTACCCTGTAAATCTTAGGGCAAAGGATATTTTGTTTGGAAGTTATGAGCGAAAATGTGCCCCATTTTGGTCGACCAATCTTATTTACACAGTACTCTATGGGCTTACAAATCGCGTTTGTGGCTCTCACAGCAAAACTGATGGAAATATCGGCGCGAAACTTTACAGCTGGGGTTTTTGGTGTGAAGGCCAACTATTAAGAAGAAAACTTCATATCCTTAAATCGGGCCACCCCCCTTACTAGGATTTCGAGTGTTCTTTGATAGTAATAAAACGCCGAGTTTTGTGCCTCGTTGGTGCTGGGCCTCCGGTGTTGGTTGATTCCTTGAATTTTAGGGCTTGTTTTGTTTCACCCACATATAGGCAGAACAGTCTTTCCTGCACAACACATCCCCATACACAAGATTGATCGTTTTTCTTTTGGCCTGCGATTCAATCTTTCTCACACGTGGCATAGGGCCCCTTCACTTAATTCCTAGCCCGTCTCTCATCATGTGACCAATCCAGCGGGTCAATCACCACCGTTTGCAGCCTAGATGTTCTAGGCGCAATGGCGTGCAAACAAAAATGTTATCCATTATTTGATTTAATTTCCAATTATTTGATAAAGAATTAACTTCAGTGCACAGTTTTCCTATTGAAGTAGCCAAAGAAAATGGTCCACAGTATTAAAATTTCCAGGTGGTAGTTTTAACCAAAATATTTTGTTTGATTTTTCCAAATTAATTTCATTTTTGGAGGAAAATTTGCATTTTTTATAGAATAATACACCTCATGAACATAAAATTATAAAACTTCAAATTGAAGAGATAATTTTGTAATTTTGATTCTTTTCTACACCCCTTATTTGCTAAGAGTGAGTTCTTTCTAGAATTGTTAAAATGACACCCTAGTATTTTTTCTACGATAAATCATGCCTTTTTGCTAATTACTAGTTTTTATCTTACTAGCACCAAAAGTAGATAAATTATTTCTTCATATTCATTACATTTGAAAAACAATATCAAATGAAGACCAATCTTCTATATAATCAACACCCTGAGAAAAAAGTCACTAAAAATGTACAATTGCCCCACAATTTCACAATCGCTCTGCCCGTTGAAAGATTCTAATAAGAAGGGTCCATAATTATACATATAATCAAGTATTGTTCAAACTTTGAGCATGGGTTCGTTTGAATTTTTTAACCACAGAGGGCCCCAGAGCCAAAGGTTATAGTGAGTGTTATCATATATTATTTTGATCGTACGATTGCCCAACTTAAAAGCTATTTATGTTTGATATTTAAGCTTGCTTTATTTGCTCTCAAAATCTATGGCAGTTTCACAGAAATTTGAGCTGAAGCTAATCACGGCAAAGCAGCAAGTGGCATGCCACTATAATCATCATCACACCGATTAACCATCCCAGATACCTCCCACTTTGATCTCATTACAACCCTATCCTAAAGCTCGCTGCTACAACCACAAGCTTGTAAAAGTTACAACAAATTCACTGTGGTTCCCAAGAACTGGAGGCTAAACACGAACATACCTCAAATGACAAATGGCTATTATGAAATGACAGACAGACAGATGGAACGTAGACGGCAAAATAAACAAACCAAAAGATACTTTTGCTATCTGGTGTAACAGTCTAATCCAGATAAAGGAACTGTCCCCTTACAAAAACCGGAGACACAGCTGATTACCTCATATATGCCGTGAGGATAAGTGACACACGATTCTTGAGTCATATATACAAATATTGACCGCTATGAGGGGCATGGTTGAAACTATATGCCCAAGGTGATCTCGAAACCCTACTGTCCCCTAGGCGTAAGCCGAGGGGCCTAGTATGGTTTCGAGATCACCGAGGCCCTATAGTTCAAACCATGCTCCCGAATAAAAAGCATCAATTATTTGTTTTATATACCGAATCTTAGCTCTTGTCAACTGATTGTAAAAGGCATTCTATTTCTAAGCCAGGAGGCTAACCAGGCCTTAATTTAAATATTATTCATGTATAACCTGTGTAGGCCATGGGCATGCATGCATGGTTTAACAACTTTGTGTAACTTAGGGTCCACAACTTTTGAAGAATTCGTCAATCCACCTTTCTTGGTTTTCCGGAATGTGTGTTGGAGTCTAAAACGGATCACCGTAATCGCTTCTTGCCATTTTTTTGTCGGCAAGATGCGACACTCCGATTCAGCACCCTTTTTACCGGCCTGCAGATGGCCGTTATCAGTGTCAAATTATAATCCTCGAATATCTTCACGTTGTATTTTACCTGCCGTTTTTGTATTAGCCCTATGAGCCGCATCTCTGATTCCTTTCAGATCTTCTACAAAGCTCATAGCATGAATACAGGTCCTGCGATTCAGCCATTTCCTTGCCAAGCCTGCATCAGGCTTGCACTACATTTTTGTTTACTCCGTAATGTCAGTTCGGCCAGACTCCAGGCTGTTTCGGCATATCCGTCAAAATGCACAATACAATCTCTTCACCGCTTCATATGTACACTCATTACGGATGGCTATATAGTCCGTCAGCAGTCTCTATGTTTGGGAAGAGGTGTCCAGTGTATAGGTCATGAATGAATATGCCTCTCTCCCAGGGAATAGTTCATTTTGGTTCAATTCTTGAAGCTAGTTTGAATTTATGCCTCCCACTTTTAACCAATCAATGACAGGGATCGAATATGAGGTATATAATTCTCATTATCTAAACTTTTTTTCATACAATGGTCAAGGTTTATTAATTTTTTCATCATTACCTATTTAACTTGCTCTAGCATTGATGTAATTTGCACTGCATTTTAAAAATGCCAAGCTCCTGTATATGCAAAGTGTGAACATAACTCCCCCGACACCATCAGTGTGAGTTTAAACAATTACGGTCACTGCACAAACATCACATGCTGCATCTTCCTGTTTGACAAACACCCATGCTCCCAAGCTAGTAAAGCGGGTAGACTCTGTATAACAGGGTATCCAAACTGTTTTAATGCACAGGCCAGGTGTTGCAGGTTCATAAAAGCATACTGGTTCAAAATATTACACTACCAGAGGTGGGTTCCTTTATGAATCATACAAATACCACTGTTTGTGTGATATTATAATCAATGATTTATGATAATAACCATTTTAAAACACGATACACAAGTACTTAAAACACATATTACAAAGATCGAAACAAGAACTAATGTGTTTTGGTTTTTTATGTCCTCTTGTTCAGTTTTTTTTGCTCGTATCCACAAGTCATTGGTAATGGCTCGTGGTGGTGTTCAGGATTGGTTCAGCTAGTGTGCTGATCCGGGGCCGCGTGTATCCATGATACGTAACGTCTCCTAACAGGCCCGCTATTTGAAGGCTGGGGCAGATTGGGACATCAGGGGTTTTCACCCTACTCATATTCGACACTGACTGTGATCAGTTCATTAAGACTGATGTTCGTCAGACTGGATGATCTCATATTTTGAACGCATGTGGTGTCTGGTGCCACTTGTGGGGTTGGGGAGGGGGTAGTGGTATGGTACTGTGTGTTGTGGGGATAATGGTGTAATGTCATTATGGTTCTGCTTCTCAGTGTGAGCTATTATTGCAATATCAAGTTTATTTTCCCCTGTTATCCGAGATATTTATGAACGAGAGTTAGTTGTGAGATGCCAAATGGCCACGTCTGCAGTTAGACACCCCTGCAGTATGGTTCAGTTCATTTACATGACTTCCAAACCCATCTTAAAATCGCTGAACCTCAGACTCTTGCTTGTTTGTACTCATTGAAGAAATGTTTTCATGCCAATTTTTGAATTTTGTGGAAAAATAAAAAGATACACTTGAAGTAGAAATGATCCTAATCCTACAAATACTTTCACTATACTTTGATTACCACCACATAAGCAGCCCTAATAACAGTGCCCAACTGATATGGAATAATGTACTCGTAAAAGACAACGCAATAGCAATCAGTGTGCATATTATCGTCGTGTGCACGATTTCTGTGCAACACTCAAGTAATTTGGTTTACTTTTATGCGTGGAATGATAACAACCGAATATCGCCTATCTTGGAAGTGGATCAAGTATTGGGGATGTAACTAAAACTGAGTAGTCCCTTTTGAGCAGATACCATATACCTAGCTTATATAGATTTTACATATTTGCAATTTTTAATCTAATTTACTGAATGGCAATGTTCAATGCCAATTTTTTCACTATCCCTACTGAAATATCAAGATTATAACACTTATAAAAAAGACAGCAGTTAATTATCAGGAGCAATTGTAAACAAATTTGGTTAAGTGTCATGGTCGTTTACACAGCCTGCTGACTTTGTGTTTCCATAGCAGTAAACCGTACGAAAATACCACAGTATAGAGACAGAGAACCTTGGCTGACCACCATTTTTTTGTTATTCAGAGAATGCTCACAAGGGTGTTTTTGTAATCAATACCAAATGTTTGCAATGTGCCTATACTTCTCTGTATAAACACATTCATTCTTAGGATAAAAAGTGTTTCACAAGTTTAATAACACAAGACATTTATTATCCATGCTAAATTCCGTAAGTTCTAACGTTTTGTGGGCTAAAATGAGCATAAAAGTCAGGGTTTTTATGTGTTAGTATAGGATTTTTTTTGGGATCACATGACCTATTGAGGTGAACATTCCCACAACTGGTGCAATTTGGGATTGACTCAATACGCCCTCTAGATGCTCATATATGGGGTTATATATTTCGTAATTTTTGCAAACCTTTCACCATATCGGAATCTCAATGTTATCTTGTCAGATACACTTGTCGCTGTTGCCGTGGAACGTCAACATTTTTAACACTTGTTCATGCTGGATGTGTACTTTGCAAAAAACCAAAAGCCAGTGTGCTGATGCACATCTTTGAGATGGACATAGCTCTCATACAAATGGTATATCCAGTTTGGTTCCCTCTGCCCGTTTTTCTGTGGAAAATGTGAGAACTTTATGCTATACTCCAATAAAATTGACTTTGGACCAAAATTTGGCATTACAGCCCCAGATATGACACGCTCGTGTAGTAAAGGAATATGAGAATTTTAGCGTTTCAGGTCTTTGCATAATCCTTTTAACCATTTAGTCCTGAGACAAGGTTTCGTCACCTTACCATCTTCAGAGACTTCTCATGGCATCTGTCAAAGTCAAGAAGTTTCCTGTAGATTGGGACATCTTCTCATTATTCAGAAATCGATGCCCATTGGGTCCCAAAGCTGTGGTGGCCACCTCTCTGGCTCTGTAGGCCATATGGCCAGTTTGTACAGGAAGTATGTCAGATGATTAGGAACCAAGTCCCCTTGCCAGACACCCTCAAATTCACTCCTTACCAGGTAACTGGAATTCATGACAAAAGAAAAAAAAAAAAAAAAAAAGAAAGAAGTTTTTTTTAAAAAAAAAAAAAACGAAGTTTGTCCAGGTATCTTTGGGAATCCTTGACTCCAGATGGGAAGGCAGTAGAGGGAGGGCGGGGGGGGGAGAACAAAAAGGAAGTGTAAGCCGTGTGGGTAGAGAATGGAGAAGAAGGGAAAAGGGGGGAGGGTGGGGCAGAGGAGTGTGTAGAAGTGCTGACAATCGAAGGCGGGGGAGGAAGGAAAAAGGAGGAGCGGGAAGAACATGTCTCCCCTCTTTCTGTCCCGCCCACTTCTGGGCATGTCGTCATCCCTGGGGATGCAATGATATAATTACTCCTTGGCTTACCACATGCAACTATGGTGAAAAGCAGAAATCAATGTATGGTGTGTAATATTAATGGTTCCCGCCAATCTTTGGCTGCCCTCATACTGACGAATTGCAATGGCTTCCTTTTGTGGATTTTTTCTTATTGTGATTGTATGTGATCAGATATCAGTAAATTAATTAATTTTAACTGTGTATCTGCCCACGACAAATAGCTCAGACACGAAGGCGGTGATAAACCGAAGTAAGAGCTATAATGTAGATCCATTTCCACAAATACTGTACATAAGTTTACACCTTTTCTTTTGGAAATAGCTCAAATCAAACAAATATTGTTTATATTAAAAAAATCCTTACATAGTGCAGACCTGGATTGAGAAAGCTACGCCTATAATTACATATTTGTATCACCCGTTAGAATGATTTTTTTAAAGCACTGGATGAGGTTAAGTTATGGGGATTGAATGATTATGACTCATGGGTGTGACAAGTATGGGGGTGACGTAGGATCAATATTTTGTGTTAATATTTATACACAAACAGAATTTTTTCAGTATCAAGGAAATTGTGACGCTGTTTAAGAATGAAATAGATATGCATTTTTTTCAATCGCGCTGTGTCTACGTCGAATTGAACCTGTGGACAGAACTAGGCCGAACTTAAAATAATGGTATAAACGGCAGGGTTCAATTTGACGTAGAAACAGGCCGATTTCAAAAAATTGTATCTTTATTCTTCTAATTGAAATCTGGATTAGCACAGTTACACTAGATATCCAGAAAGCTCATATCAGTGAGTAATGAACTCTGGTAATATAAGAAAAGATAATTGGGACATTAACCAATCCACATTCACCATTCATGTCTACTAATGATATGAACTATGGTAGTACAGATTGTTTTAATATATAAAATGTGGTACATTGGTTGGAATTTCCTATTCCCGTTTTGTTGTGTCTGGTCTCTTAACAGGAATGCATGATGAAAATGAACAAAAGCTTTTTGTTTTAACACATTCGATTAATTATAACGTGCAACCAGTCTACCTGCCATCTAGCAGTCTCCTTGTACTAAGGAAAAGTTTGCGTGTCACCAAAAAAATGGACGCTATCGCTTTCTCAACTTGAATTCCATTAACAGTCTAAGCATGCAAGGCTCCACTTACAAACTACTACAAATTATTTATTTTCTCGCCTTAATTGATGCATTGTGGGCCGGTTAGCCATAGGTTCAAGATCACTACCTCACACACATTAGTCTATGGAAACACCGGCACTTTGAGCATGGTTTTTGGTTTTCACATTTAAAACTCTCAACAGAATAAGCAATGATATTTGCAGAAGTACAAGCTAAATCACCAAATGACCAGATTTTTCAATATATGGTGACCAGAAAATTTGAAATTAACACCTATTAGCTAACTGCAATTTTTTCAGACATTTTAAAGATTTTTCCAGATGCAATGTAAGAAGTAGTGCATAAAGATTTTGTAGCCTTACAGCAGCCTTATAAGTTATGGTGTACAACCCATAGCAATCAAGGTCTTAATCTACCAACTCACTTGATTCCAGCAGGGCTTTCACCTGAACCATCTACTGTGCCCCCATGCAATAGATGAGACACTGTGTAGTAAGCCATGTATATGGTTGAATCGGACAGAGACTCAATCAAATATTGGGGATCCCAAGGCATCTTGGTACCTGAGCCAAAGAAAATCAATTCATTAACCAATTCAAATAGTAAATCACAGATGCTACAACCATATACTTCACAAGAATATCTTTCTGGAATTATGGTCATTTCTTCATGTAATACAGAATGAATTTTGTTTTCCTAAATAAATATTATTAGAGATAACCGATCCAGGGTTTCCTCTGCCGATCCGATAGCCGATATTCTTTTTGTAGAATCGGCCGATCCACCGATACGATCCGATGATTCGGCCCATATATTAAAGATCGCACTGGGTTCCATTTTTTAAACTTAGGAATTGGCAACGATGATTATAATTAATAAATCTGTATGGTTCAACATTTGCTACAAGTTCCAATGAGGAATTTTGGAGGATAAAGTTAACTTTTTGAGCCGCTCTTGTTCCTTGTTTCTACTTAAAAACTGTAAAAATACCTATTTTGCTTTGTCAGTTTCTTTCATTCAGTACATCGGCTGAGAATCGGCAGGCTCTGATATATTTTTGCCGATCCGATTTTCTGCCGATTTTGCAAAATCGACCCCCGATCTGATGTCCGATACAAATATCGGTTAATCTCTAAATATTATTCTATTACCTTTAATGCTGTAATTCTAACTTTAAAGGGCCATGGTCCGATTACCAATAGCCTCATCCCCAGAACCCGAGATTTTACTGGGAGTGGTCAAAATTTTGGTATCAGAAGCTACTATTTTTCTCATTTACCCTGTGAAATCTTAGGTCTAAAGGATATTTGGTTTGGATGTTATGAGCAAAAATGTGCCCCCATTTTCATTGACCAATATTATTTTACACAGTACTTTATGGGATTACAAAATCACATCTTTAACTTTCACATCAAAACATGTTGAAATATTGGTACGAAACTTTACAAATGGGGTTTTGGGGTGAAGGCCATTCTCAAGGTGGAAACTTTATATACCTATATTGGGTCATCCTCCTTTAAAGGTCCATGGACATGCTTTAAACATACTTATAATACCACCACAAAATGGTTTCATTCATAGTATGTATTGGTATCAATGTAAAATCTGCATGAAGCAATAATTGAGAAACCGTATATTTGATAAAAATTGGGCATAATACCATGTGTTTTGGATAAGCTTTCAAAGGAAATTCCAAAACGAAAGTGATTATCGCGCTGGCAAGCGTGACCCAGAAGTGACGTCCGAGTAACAAATACGCGATACGCGTCATGATCGTCATCGTGGAACGGACGTGCGCATGGCCCAGTTTCTTGCATACATACACAGTTGACTTCTCGTGATATGCGTCGTACGTGTTGTATCATATGGCATAATTTTTCTTGATTTGATGCCTTAAAATTACGATTTTAATGAGCTGTATTGTCGACGGCTGCACCAGCGGTGACCGTACCGACAAGGAGAATCAGAACAGAATAGCTTTATTCAAGTTCCCAGACAAAGAAACCGACAAGGAGAGATATCTGGAGTGTGCGGTGCGGTTAGCCCACGTGTGAGCTTTGTTTACAACTGGTTACTCTGACGTCATTAAACGGGGTCAAATCCAACTCCAGCATCTTGATACGCATTCGCGAAAACTGGAGAAGGCCCTGTCAGTTTGGGTATATTTATCCTTGAAATTTAACACTTTCCCGATGTTCACTTTTAAAAATCTGTGTTGCGATATGATCAGGATACTGTTGAGGTACGAAAATGTAAGAAATTACGAAATATCTACTCAGCCATGTCCATGGACCTTTAAAACCCTTATCCCTTGTAAGAAAACAAAATTGGTTGCCAAATTCTCACAATCCTTCACCATACACCATAAAGTCAAAACTTCATGATGGTATAGAGCCATACATGTTCCAACAAACTACTGCAAAATTGTTCTAACATGATCAAATGTACTGCTAATAAATTTGTTCATGTTGATTTGGGTAGCCATAACCTAAATATGCTCTGATATGTGCAAATTATTACATACTGGCTTAAAATTACACACAAGTAGAGAATGATATGTTTAACAGTCCTATTTACTACAAATTAAAGGTAGGTGATGTGGTCATGGTCCGATTTTTCAAATGATGTTTTCCCCCTCACTTGGCAGTTTATTTCCAAAAATATCTGATCAAATGTTTTTTTAGTTAAATTGGTCCAGCTATTTGGATTCAAGAAGTGAACATGTGTATTAAATTGGCCTATAGGACTGCGTTCTAGGTCGACCACATTTGGAGACATTTTTGTTCATAACATCAAAGGAAAATTTTCTGGACTTAAATTTCACTTGGTAATGAGAAAAATATAAACTTTCTTCTGATACTAAAATCTCAATTTTGATAAAGTGGGGGAGACAATGTTGTCAATTAAGTAACCCACTTTTAAAGCATGAAATTAATAACAAATGCTGGGCAAATAAAAGTCATTTTGCTTTCGATGGGATTTGGAGAAGTCTGGTGAAAATAGATAGTTGCAAATCAACACTTATTTATGTAATTAAAACAAGATGTGCTGATATTGATATACTGGAGTAGTGATTTAGAACTGCTAACAGTGATTGAATCAAAATGTACAAATTATTTAAATATGACAAAAACCCAAATTTATATTTTGACTTCAATAACATTATTTGTTTTAGAAAACCACTTGCTGCTTTTTAATGTGGAACTTTACCACTTGCAATTCAACAAGGTTGATATTTAGGTACACTGTTAGAACATATTTGCACTCTTTGTATTTACAAGTCAAGAAAGTGGATTTCATTTTCTATTTTAGAGTGTCTATTGTAATCAGATTAGAAGTCTTACTATATACTAATATGTCGCATACGCGACAGTTATAAATTCAAATCCTCTCATGCAGCTAATTATTTTCTCTTTAAAACAAAGAGAAGAGTCATAAATGTGTAATTATGTTTCTTTATGTATTATACCATGAAAATTTCAACAAAAGATGAACCAGAAATGCAAAATGAACTTAAGTGTAATCCATCTGTCAGACAACCACAGAAACGGAACTTATCAAGTGTTTCCATAAATAATAGATAAATTGGGTCTTCATAATGCACAGCATGACATATTCATTCACCACAGGTGCTCAAAGCACCATGCGGCAGCTAACACAATAAATGTTTCATGATCTTAAAATTAACCTATTTTTTTTAAATTTATTTTATACATTTTGATCAAAGCACACAGGTGCTCAAACCACCATGCGGCAGCTAACACAATAAATGTTTCTTGATCTTAAAATTAACCTATTTTTAAACAATTTATTTGAAACATTTTGATCAACATTGTCACTTACCTAAACCATAAGATCTTGAACATGCATATTCATGAAGCCAGTCAAGAGTAGCCACAAAATTCTTCCTGGTCTCCTCAGTATACCTGCAATAATACAGAAAGAACATTCTCAAACTTAGGAAACAATTTCATTCAGGGGCTAAAATAAAAGCTCAAATGGAAAGACGTTTTCCATTCCCTACATCTAAATTCTGTGGTTTTTGTAGTTTCTGGTGTGGCACGTGGGTCATACTTGGGTTGCCAGCCTGTTTAGAATTCTTGGAAAAATGTGAAAATATTGCAAAATTAAGCAGTTACCCCCTTTCCCGTACCTCGTACAGGCCAAAATTTAAAAACTTGGTCCACCTTATTTTTCAAAAAATAGTGTTTCCCAATTTTTTTAGAGGGGCGCTTGCCAACAGCTGCTGCCGTCATGTTATTTTCTGTATCTGTTTTGTGCCGTATTTTTTTTATCGTTTTCGTGGTCATCAGGTATATTTTATCCATTCATGGTAATGATGAATGCCTCTTCTATGCTGACTGTGACCAAGGTAACTATGCAAGAGAAGCAAATACAACATACGGCAATCATGCAGAATGTCCAAGAGACAGTGTTGTGAGGTACAAAATTATGCAACCTTGCGAGGCAATTGTGTGTGATTATCAACATAGGAGCAGAATTTTACACCCGGCTCAAGACAGCCTCCCGATACTCTCCCCGATTACGGACTTTGAAATAAATAAACCACATCAACCGACCATCACCTACAGTCGTGATAAATTATCGCAACTCAATAATTCACATACTATTGGTGCAGATTTGAAACACAAGCTTTGTGATCTTGGTATATTGAGACACTACAGAGGACGGAGAGCTGGTAAACATATTAAGAGAAGAATACCTGTTCACATTCGTCCTCGTAAGCTCCCTACCTGTTTTAACAAGGATGAACTTGACCGCAGTGCCTCCTCAAGAACTTTAATACCTATACCACGGGCTGATTCCACTTTGACCTTAGCCCAGAATTTGTCCCAACAACAGAGGCCCTTTGACTTTCCAACACTCCTATTAACCAATGCACAATCTCTTGCCAACAAGTACGATGAGTTTGAAATCTTGCTACAATTACATTCAGTTGACATTGCTGTCGTCACAGAAACCTGGTTCCACTCTGGCTTACCGAACAGTATGACAGAATTTGATGGTTACGAGTTGTTTTCAAAAAGTCGCAGGCACAGAAGAGGCGGTGGCACAGGGATCTATGTTCGATCTCAAATGTCTGCAAATGCAATTAATGATATCCAGGGTCCCGATGAGCTTGAATGTAACTGGGTTATGTTGAAACCAAAAAGAACACCACGAACTGTGTCGCTTATTGCAATATGCTGTGTTTATATCCCTCGAGATTCCCCCCATCAAGATTTACTTCAAAGCCATCTGATAGAATCTATGGACTATTTGAAAACAAGGTATCCCGACATAGGTTTCATCGGTGACTTCAACAGGATGAATGTAAACAATATAACACTTGCTCATGACTTAAAACAAATTGTTGACTTTCCCACTCGAGGTCAAGCTGTCTTGGATTTAATTATGACTAACATCAGTAATTATTTTCAAAAACCCATTGTGTGAGTCCCATTGGAAAGAGTGATCACAATTGCATTGTCTGGAAGCCTAATGGAAATATCATCACAAATTTAAAACCATTGCCAAAGGATCCCGCCCATGAAAGACTCCCAAATTAAAGAATTTGGTTGCTGGTTCCAAAAACAAACCTGGGATAATGTCAACCAATGCCCAAGGAACCCATCAAAAGGCCGATGCATTTTATTGCTATTTAGACCCTGCAATTGAGTCGAATCTTTCCGCAATGAAGACTATCAAAATACATACCAAGACAAACCATGGGTCAATTTAAAATAAAGCAGCTTATCATCCAACGTCAAAAAGCCTGTTACTGCTAAACTCTGGCGACTGGCGAGCTATGTAATCGTGTTCAGCGTGAAATATTACATGCAAAATCTGATTATTATGCAAATCGAGTGCTTCTTTTGCAAAGACTGACCCTCGCAAATGGCATCAACAAGTGAATGTTCCCCATCCCTGGTTTTAAAGATGATCATGAGGTATTGCAAATTCCATCAATGACAGATTGTGTCTGTCTCAAATCATTTGAAGCCTCTAGATATTCATCGCTGAACAACTTACCTTCCTGCTCTGTGCCACCTCCTACTTTACAACAGGATTGTGTATCTGAACTTCAAAAAATTAAACCATCGAAAGCTTGTGGGCCTATGGATCTCACCATACTAGTAAACGATTTTCCATATGAATTAAGTACACCTCTTACTGACTTGCTCAACAGTTTTTCTGAGGTGGTTCCAAAACAATGGAAAAGCTGTAGTGCTACCAATACCGAAGACCCACCTCCAAGGGATGACAAGTCCGCCCTGTCTCCCTTACTGATTGCTTTGCAAAAGTCAGTGAGAGTTTTATTAACAAATTGGGTGCTTGAAGACATTGTGGGAAGATTGACACCCAACATTTGGAATATCAAGATTATCAACTTCTCATACCTTGTTAGTCTAACTGCATTTCTTCATTCAGGTGCTGATGTTATCAATAATATACTCACAAGGAGTTGTGAACTGTTCTTTTATCCAGTGTCTACTACGAATGATCCACTAGGCAATTTTTTGTGCTCAAAAGGCCTTCAGACACCCCCTAGTGCCACATTAAAATTTCGGTGCACCCATGCCTAGTAGCGGTCCCCATGCTACACGGTACGCCCAACCCTATGACGTCACTGGCGTCCAGAATCCTTGCTCATTTTTGTACCTTCCCCAAGGCTCCACTTGCGGGGAAGGCCTGGATGAGGGTTACTAATAGTTGGATCATTCGTAGTATACATGTAGTAAAATAGAACAAATCCACAACCTTGGTGAGTATATTCTATTTTATCCATTATATACAATTACGAAATGATCCAACGAGTGCATGACTGCCACACTGGTCACTAGGTGGAGGAAGGGGAGCCGGTAGTCTCAGTTGCTGCGGGTTTCTCGCCATGTGACGTTTTAATAGAAGCTGAAATAATTTTGCCCCGAATAGACTGCCCTATATATATAACTGAATAACATATTAACGTCATCACATCTGTATCAAAGCACTAAAAGTTTCTACTAAAACCGTCCAACTCCCACCTTAGAGCATAGTTGGTAGGATCATGGCATCCCTCCTCTTACTCCTGGGGGGGGGGGGGGGGGGAGTGTGGTGACTGCTTGTGTCTTAAACAGCTGGTTTTGGCCACGATTTTATCTTGTAGGACGTCTTTGTATAATAAATATTCTTACACGTTTATTTTCCTCCAATCCTTCTTCTTTCCCTTTATCAATAGTTCACTTCCTAAGTGAAAGCCCAAGATGTTGCCTACTTCTAATTTCATGAGCATTCGGGTAAAGGTAATGTTTACTGTCCAGTGACGAGGCTTTCACTTCAAAGTAAAAAAATCAGAGATGAGGGAAATGACCCAGCGTGAAAATGGTTGCCTTTTGCAGGTTTGTAAGGTTTAATTGTAGTGATGAAGACGTGATCAGATATTGAGGAATCCATAGATTTCCATTGGTTTTTTTAAAAAAAAAAAATTAGAAGGCAAGTAAGGTCAAAGGTGGTAATAATGTCGGGGAGCTCTGACTGGACACATCGTTTATCCTCCATGATCAGTAATAGTAATCTGGGAAGCTCTGAAGAACTATAGGGCTGAAGTGCATAATTGAGTGTCTATGTGTTGGCCATGAAACCAGCACGAGTGAGTAAAGTTACATTGAGAATCTGAGAATCTCATATACTTCTTGTTTGTAGATAACGCATGAATTTCTAACAGCGTACTGTAGATGCAGCCATCAGAAGGAAGCTGTCTTTCTATTCAAATCGAGAAGAGTGCTGCCTTTGTCCAATGGTTCCAACGGTTCGCCGACGCGTCACTGAAGGAAGTAGCTGTTATATACCCCGTATGAGCTAACTGTACCACATAGATTCGTTTTGCGACTTTGTACGGTGGAAATTCACTCGGCTTGACAACACTTCGCTTAAAATGTAAAACAGGGTCCGCGCAGGCACATTTTGCATAGAGATAGATTACGCTAGTGAGAAGCACCCAGACCAATTATCACCAATTGCCAACCGATAATCGATATTTACGTGGGTGTAAAATTGGGCGCATTGAGTCAACACGAGCTGTGTGAAGTGATAGTAAACATAGAAGCGGACGACGCTCTACGCAAGCTATAGCAGATACACTACATTCGCCACGTCTTCCAACAGAGGAAGAATTGCTGATCAACCTTGTGTTTTTTTGGGTCCATCGTACGGTGAAGCGTCGAAGTCTACTATAGAAAAATAGTGGAGGTAGGCTTCCCTTCTTGCTCCCGCCGCCAGGAGGCAGCTCTTCTGAAAACCTTTGCGTTGAATGGCGATCTTGAGAGAGGCCACAGACAAGTGTAGAGATTTAGCCTTTGGAGGCTACCCTCCTTAGTTTCTTCCGTCTCACCAACAATTTTTCCCTTAAAGGAGATTCAGTCTTGGATGGTCTTCCAACATGCTGACCAGTCTAAAAAACAAACTGACGTGGCCAAAATGGGGCTACAAGCAGTATCTTACTTGACCCTGAACTGTAACTTTGTTATACCTTCGCCGAATTTGGTTAACGGTGAAAAGACGTATGCATCAGGTTCTCCCAAATTATTGTAAAGCAGTCTCTCACTCAGGCTTTTCCTCGTCCGGCTAGCCACGTGCAGATGTTGGGATCTGGTAATTCTTGTTGTATTCAAACAGATCTACTCTTGGGCCTATAAATCCTTTGAAAAATATCTGGCTACAGGCTGTTGAGATGCCACTTCCACATTGATACCGAATAAGCTATCATTCTGGCTGATTTTCCTTTGGAAAGCTGTCTTCTAGACAGTTGATAACTTTTGGTAGAAGTTCCGCCTTGAGGGTAGTTGAATGAGAATGGCACCAAGAGAGGCGGCGGATGGTTGCAATGGCACATGAGGATACTCTGTTCCTCCTTGCGGGGTTGATTCGGTGGCAACTACAGTGGAATTGTCTGATCTGATTTTCACTGACCTCCCAGAAACCATCTGTTGAATCGCTTAAGAGCGTGTTAGAACGCTAGCAACTCTAGTATAGCTATATGGAGATTCCTTATTAACTTCGACCATACTTCCTTTATTTTGTGGGATCTCATGCAGCTCCCACCTATCTCGAAGCACGTCGTTGGTAATACTAGGGCTGTTCAGTCTTCCGTTTAAACGGTTACCCGGTCGGAAGGGCCGTTTAAACGTGTAGAAGTTGTTATAGAAAGTCGCTAAACGTGTAAACGCGGGGACCGTTTACCTCTCCTTTTAGTCGGACATTTTTCATATCGGGACTAGCAATTACAACAAAATCCAACAGAAATTCTTTTACAGAAATAGGAGCTGAAATGCACGACAATTTTTATGCAAGTTTACTACAGAAAGATGCGACCCCCAAACCACTACGGTATATCTGACATTAATTCTTCCCCCACGACAACACTAAACAACGACCATGAGTATAGTGATTGTGCATGCAGGCACACACTGAAGAGGTGTTGACTGTGCCGAGACGGCGAGTGCAAGAGTCACCAATGGCCGCCACAATAATTTTTACTTTTGATAACCTGACACTAAATGGTGGTATTTTACGAGCATGATCGGCCATTTAAACACATAGATTGAAGGTGCATCACATTTAGTGGTAAAGAACAACCTGTATGTTACAACATGATTTTTATATCAATCCTAGTGCAGCGTGAAAAAAATATCAGCCGTCCAATAATTTATTTTTTAAAAGGCCGATTCGCCTACTGCCGCAGAGCAGGAAGTCGGCCCGTGGTCGCTGACCTGGGGCAAGATGATTTTTACCCTGGAGAAAATGATGTCACTAGGGCAGGTGGTTGTTCTGCAATTAGTATTTTCATGTACAAAATTAATCAAGAATATTACGCTTTTTGGAAACTTTGTACAATCGTTATAATGTTGTACGATTCTTACTATCAATACTTTGTCAAAATGTCGGCAAAGTATACAAATACTACTATGGTTGAGGGAAATAGGGCACACATTCCCTGAGGGTACTGCTAGGGCCTATCACCCCGAACCCGAAGGGTGAGGCGGTGATAGGCCCGTAGCCATACCAAGGGAAAATCGTGGTGCCCTATTTCCCGATATAAAAACCATGTTAGTATTTGTTTTAGTACACCTCAACTGTGACTCTGGGGACGAAGGTTGTAGGGAAACAGTTCAATCTAGTTCCCTAGGGAATAGTTCGCGTAATAGGGAATCAGTCCATAGTGAAGATAGCAGATTATGTTAATGAATCTTCAGAGGTGAAATAATATTAAATACCATGGCCACGAAAGAAACAAAACACATTAGCAAATATATTAGTGTGCAAAAATTTTTGCGTGGTAAACAGATGCAGCTGGTGCGCACTGGATGGCGATTTTTTTTTCTGTGGCCGCTTAGGTCCCGGACTGAGGTGAGAATATCATGATTTTTGTTAGGTTTCAGACAAGTAAATTATTATATTATTCAGAAAGCTGATCAATAACATGTGTAAGTTGTGAACCTGTTACTGTAAGAGCATGTGCTTAAGTAACAAAAAGCACGCAAAATAATGTTACTGTCTCTATAATACGGGCGGGATTTCCCCCAGGGGATTTTTCCCTTTTATTGAGCTCAATTTCGCAGCACGAATCATCATGGTGATGACCTGGGAGGTCCGTCTTCGGTTAACAGTTTAAACGGTTAACCGGTTGTCGGACTTTCCGTTTAAATGGTAAGGCAATTAACCGGAAACTGACAGCCCTAGTAATAACTCGATGAGGTAACTCGTGGAACCTCTTTCCCACCATAAGAATGTTTGTGTGTGTATGCACACATAGCACACCTGTCTCCTGTAGTCATCCCGACTGGAGCAGTCTCATCCACAACTTGCAGAAGGGTAGAAGGTCTATACTAAGCTTGCCAGCATTTCTAAGCAGCGGAGCCATAAATTATGCAGTAGATAATTCCTCTTCGGAATGAGAAAGATACTATCCAACAGTTTCGATATTCTCTCTTCTGTAGGAAAACTTTGGGTTGTTCTTCAAGTCAGAATTGCTCCTAAAACTCTGGCTGTCTGACTTGGGATGAGATTAGATTTCTTTGGTTTACCTGAAACGCGCAGCCTCTTTCACACAACGTCTTCATAACCAAATTAACTGACTACTCCGACTCGATTAGCTTGAAGCTACAAACAATGTCTCTTCTGGCATATGCCCGTAGAGCAAAACTGACTTTCATCAGCGGTAAACTGCCAAATGGTAATCTGCTGAGTTGTTTTGAAGAAACTCCCCCCATAGATCCGAGGTTATCGACGCGACCACGCCGGAGGAATACTTCAGATTCCCCCTCCACTGGCGTCATAGGTAAGGTCATGTTCTTCTTCTCCTACTCGCTCCACGTCTGGCGCCTCTACGTCTGGAGTAGGAAGAATAACCTCTGCACTGTCTAGAGCCTCCATAGTTGGATTTGCTGTCCTAAAGTCGTAGCCCGACTTCCGTAAGGAACCTCTGTTCCTTCTGAAGGTATGAGAATAACTATGGAGCGGAAGTCCTTTCGTGAAAGCCATAATCGTAAGGGCTGTATCTATACGGTCTATCTGGAAGAACCTCTGGTCTTTTAGCTTTTGGCAACTTTATCAGCAGCTAAACTGTTCTTCTCTAGTAGTAGGCTAAACTAGACGCACTGTCTCCCAAAAAGATCTTGTACCTCTAAGGACATTCAGGAGAACTTCTTTGGTTGTAAAATTTCAAGCGTCACCTGCATTCTTCCTTCCCAGAGGGGCCCACCACTATTGGTAAGCAATCTTTGTAAAGAGCTCAGTAGAACCATGATGAAGATCTCTCACAGTATAAGGCATCTCTCAATGGCTTCACTATACAGCTCTACAATAAGCTCCAATAAAGCATTCATAAGTATTCTAAGAGACAAGGCTACAATCGAATTTCATATACAATTCGGGCCTCTTTTCCAAAAGTCGAAGATCAACATCTTTACCACCATCCAAGAATCAATTCTATGGACAGGATCGTTATGTTTCTAGAAGAACCGCCTTCGATACCGGGTGGTGGGCATGGTCTTGGCTTGCGAAAGATTTACTCATCAATTCATCTTATCCCAGCATGGTCCGGGAACCATTGGAGCTGAGAAGACAAACATCTTCCTCACATGTGGGGAAAGCTCAGGAATCCATCTGAGAAGGGGAGTCCTTCAGAAATAGCAGTAATCACCTTTCAAACCTCGATGAACCAAACGGCTTTTCAAAAAAGGTGCAGCAACATAGGGAGATATGTACTGTAGGTCTACAAAATCTTCCGTCAGGAAAAAGTCCGCATCAGAGTAAGGAGCTCCCATAAATCTGGGTAAATCTCTTTAATTTTGTATACTCAATCTAATCATACCTCTACCCACGCTATCACCAGTGCACTCTAGACTGGAAGTGCCTTGACTATAATGTGCAATGAGCGGAGTACTCGCGGTATTGGTTGTATCCTTAATGACTTAAACTTGGACTGTATCACTAGGAGCTGACCTCGAGAATGGTTCTTTGTTACGATGAAATCACTTATAGAGTCATTAGAGGATAGATCCCTATCAACACAACATCAACGTAACAACTTCGGATTCAGTCCACCATGGTGTGAAACAGATTCCCTATCACAGTTATAGATTTCTTAACGTCTAGAGCTTTAAAAACATCCTCTTTAGGCTTGGAAACATAATAATGACTGAATCGTTCAACTCCATCTTTATCTGTAGGAATCATAATAAGAGGCAATGTCCATCTATACTAGAGGAACGTTTCTGTCTAAGTTTGAAAACGTTTAGGAGAAGCCTTATGTTTTCTTGTCCTACACGATCAACAACTTGGTCTAATAGCTATGATAAGAATCTCCACTATGTCTTGAAACCGAAGAATCCTTCCGACGTGAAGCACGTACCCTGAAGGATAGCCTCTAGATCTTCGATAGTCTTGCTAGGAGAAGCTTAATGACTATCCTACTACTTATTGAGACTTTGTAGGCGTAGAGGAGAAAGTACTCTAAACCTTAGAGCTATCCTTGTCCGGAGAACGTCGGCAGTATGACTGGAACGCCTCTCTGAAGAGACTATCTATCATCATGGTCGAATTCGCACTCTCTCTAGATCGTCGTCTACGAGACTATCACTGGAAAACGTGCGTATGGACTCACCCCTGGAAGGGGAGCGATGTCTAGAAAGCTACAGAAGATCGATTCTTATCCTTCCTAGTGCCAGATGAATATACAGATGAGAAGAACTCTTGCAGGACCATGCCGGCAGAAGACGATAGGTGGACGACCCGACGGTTTTCCCGATGGAGAGTGGTAGTATAACTGAATTCGGAGAACTACGATGGCGACCCGACGGTTGAAATCGGCGGAGGAACGGTTAAATAATTCACAGCCCGGGAGAACCACGGAGACGGCCCTAAAGTTAACTAGGTGGACCGGACTGTGGACCGGAAACCACGGTAGTCTTGGAAGAAAGAGGAGAAATTAATTCCCTAATCGTATACCCTCTGCCGGAACAACACTAACATTCCTACGAAGCCAAGTGGGAAACTCTGTCTTCATTGAAAGAATATCTAACTCCGGCCATCACCATACCAAAGTCTCATGTTCCTTCTGACAGAAACTGCTATATTTGATTTGAGTGAAATAAATTGATTGATTGACCCGTCAATATACTATCGCTACTCCTGCGGCCCTGCCGCAATAATGAGTCATAGCTACAGTACGTAATACACGGCCGTCAAGAGGTGTAGAGCTAATTATAAAATTTATCTCATACCCCCCATAAATTATTCTATAACTTCATCACATACTGGCACCCAGCCGCCAGAAAGCCGCCAGACTTTACGAGTACCACCGGTACCGTTAATCATTTAACCATACCCGCATCAATAGTCTTACAAGGCCGCTGGGCTTTAATTCCACTGCCGCCACGGAGTCCACACTCAGTTCTTAATCCACTGCAACACTACGGACGCCGGTGGACTGAGTTGATTTAAGTTTCACCCACGGATAAAGGCGGCAGACTTACTTCTCAATTATTGTGAATTATTCACTGGACTGCGGCAGAATTCTATCGGCGGTGAGATCGAGACGCCGTTATATTACTTGAGTGAATAAGAATCGTCAATAGGCCACGGCTGGAGTTCTTTCGACCATATAGAGACGGCACCGTACCGGGCTACCCAACCGTTGATAATCTTCCAAATCACTAAATGGAAGGAGTGGAACAGACCCTCCCGTCGTTAGTAATCACTTAATCCACGCGGAATTATATAAATCAATGGCCCTTATCGTCACAACTGCAGAGGTGGCTAGACGAACTTGCCCTACAAACTGTCTAATAGCCCTCTGTAGGCAACCGTAGAGAAAAACGTCTGGAAGCTAGATCAAGGATAGAACTTGACTGCTCTTGAAAAAGTAAGTCTAGGTTGAGTGGTAGAGGTGAGCTTCACCGGTGACGACCCGGAGGGAAATGCCCTGAACGGAGATGGAGCTGTTAGCCTTGGCCGTTGTCTCTTTAACTTTCTTCCACCCTTCCAAACTTCACCAAAGAATTTCTGTATCTCCAATTCTGTCTCCCTTTTGTATCTACAAGGTCTCCTCTTGAACAGCTTTCTGCACTTTAACACACAATCCCATGCGGGTCTTGTCTTGTCTCGTAGGAACTCTGTTGCATCCAGACATCTTTTGAAGCGGTTCCTTCTTCTGCAACATCAAAGGTAAACATACTTGTAACGGTTAGATACGATAGGATGACCCCGCCGAGATCGGGATTCCAAAAAGGTAGAGCAAATAAGGCCAAGGAGACAAGACGGACGACAGACGACACAGGGCACCCCCCCCAAAAATTTGAGAAAAATTTGAGATTCCTCGGCACGAGCTGGTAGTAAGCTGTGAGAACACAAATGACCATGGGTTTGCACCGCGAGGCTATAGACATGGGCGAAAATAAAAAAAAAAATATAAACGGCGAACTCGTATTTACGCGTTCGTAAAAATATGTCCCGCCGAATATCGCGATCACGAGTGATGACTAAAATAGCACAGGTCCACTCTTAATTTTTGCCACCACTAGCTCGAACAAATTGTTACCTTTTGGTGAAATGACTCAAGAAATCTTAAAATTCATCATGTAAAAATCCCTGAAAATTCACTACATTATATTAAAAATAGGATATTATTCATTTGGCAACACTATTTTTGAAAAAATCATGGACGCACATTTTAATTTGGGACCCAAACGAGGTCTAGAAGGGCACAACACCCTTTTTCACATTTTCCCAGGGGGGATGATAAAATTTAACAAAACATTCTGTTCACCCCAAAAGACTGACCCACTTAACAACCAAACTAAAACAAAGAATACCTTTCAATGAAACATGGGTACTACATATGTTAATACCTTTGTTGTGGTATACCTTTCCCCTCCACCTATCATTGAACTTGTGTTATTGCATATCAATTAGCAATCTTTCTTCCATATTTAATTTGCCCGAAATACGCCAAAATTTAATCAGGTCGAGACTTCTCAGCCCACTTCGTTCACCAAGTTCATCATTATACGCCTTACAGAACCAGAAAACTTGTACCAATCCTTGCGGGAACATTTTCATACTTATGCAAATTAGATATTTAGATTAGCATATAGTTACACCCAAAATCTAATAATGTCGAGAACTCATCAACCCGATTCTTTCCACCAAGTTACATCAGCGTAGCCCTCATGGAACTCCAGATAAATAGTCCACAATATGGTCACAATGTTGACATTTCTGTGTAATGTGGACCTTTTTCCCTTGACTTTTCCTTGACCCTTTTTCCCCCCACCCCCTGACAGACCAGGGAGGACCTGGGTATGAATTACATGGTTAGTCGGGGGGTTTCCCCCACCTACAATATCCCCAAGTTAGGCTACTCTAGCTCCCATCCATAAAAAAAGATATGACCAAGTGCCATGGGTTAACATTGTTATCACGGACATACATACATACATACTACATACGGACATACGACATACACTACGGACTACAGAACATACGGACGGCCATTTTTATGTCATGGAGCAAACCGACAGTGACATACCCCACCATGCCTGGCTGTCTAGTGTTAACTAATAGGGGGAGAGCTAAACTGGCCAAGGATAAGCCCGACTTATCCCCCGCAGTACGACACGCGAAACCAACGGTCTTGAGGCTCGGCGGGGCAACCATGTGAAGGGATATAAATACATATATATCTGATACTTATGTTAACACTTCCGTAATTCCACTCCTTAGAATCTTCCGAATTTCTAAGCGGCGCCAAAGAGGAAAAAATTATGTAAAAATTATCACATTATCACTGAGACCCAAAAAAGAGCAATGATTCTGGACGCCAGTGACGTCATATGGGTGGGCGGTAACCGATTCTAGCAGGGGACCGCTACTAGGCATTGGCGCACCGAAATTTTTAATGTTTGCAAGAGGGGTTCTGAAGGCCTTTTTGAGCACAAAGTTGGATCATTTCGTAATGTATATAATGGTATAAAATAGAATATTGGTACTTGGTCCTCACGGACTTCTCAAAGCGCTTTGATATGGTCGACCATACTCTCATGATTGAGAAGTTTATCCGTTTGGGAGTCCGGGCCCATTGTACGCATGCTGTGTGATTTTTAATAGAACGTATGCAGTGTGTCCGATATAACCAATCGCTCTCTGTGTATAATTCTCAAAGGTGGTTTTCCACAAGGTACTAAACTTAGTCCAATAGGATTCCAAGCTATAATAAATGATGCTGCACTGATCATTGGTTTCTAAAATTAATGCTGGAATGTATGTCGATGACCTGACACTTGCTGAGAATCGACACATCCTCATTCTAGCAAGCTCCAGGAGGTTTTAGACGATTTTTCACAGTGGACCGCTGACAACCGATTAAGTTTGATCCCAGCAAGTGCCAGGCCCTCCAAGTGTGTTTCAAAAGACAGGAACCCCAGTCAGCAATTTTTGAAAATTATGAACCTCCGCTTGAATTTGTTTAATGACGCCAAAATTCTTGGCATTTGGATTCAAAACTACCTGAAATGGGATAAAACATCTCTTAAATAGCTAACAAGACTAACCAGCTGTTTATACATGCGCCATGTTCAAAAAGATTTTGGTTTCAATACTCAGGAACTGGTCATTGTGTATAAAGGGTATGTAAGACACTTTTTAGGTTAGCTGTGACATGGTTTGTCACTCATCACTAACTGCTGGCCAGTAAAATCCCTTTAGCAGCTGCAAGAGATAGCATGGCAGGATATCCCGGGCAGAAATTTTTACATCTTATACTGATGCACTGGAGGTTTGTGAGCTTGAATATCTCTATGACAGGAGGGTAGACCATTGTTTGAGGTTTGCCGAAGGGCTCTCCAATAATATTAGAACAAATGGGCTACTTCCTCCTGTCAGGGGTAAGGTTCATTCCCGCAATTTGCGTGGCGCTAACAATTGTCCAAGCTTTTTAGCCGTACCTCCCGTTTCCAAAATAGCTCCATTCCTTTTTTTGTTGATTTATTAAATGAACAATTTTAATATAGAATCTTTCTGTCTGCCCAGGATTGTCTTGCAAGCATTCTGTAACCTTTGATTTTTAACCTTGTTTTTGATGATATTATTGTTTAAAAGTTATTTTTACTACCTTTATGTGGTTATATTTTTCCTTCGGATAAATTCTGCATGTACAATAGTTTTTATTTATATGGTATAGTTATATTTCATGTTTATACATATTGTCTGGTATTTTTAATATTTGTCATAGATGTAATTTCATAATAATTTTAATATTGTAAATTCTCATTTTATTCAGCCTCAGGGCTGCTATGTGAGTTTTAATAAAATACTGAATACTGAATAAATTATCATATTTTTTGGCTAAATTTAGGGATTTTCTCATTATGAAATTTAAGATTTGTTCAGTCATTTTGTATAGGAAAAACATTTATCTTATGGCAAAGGCTACTGGAAACAAAGCTTAATTTAAGATATTGTAAAATACTAAATATCATTACATCCCACAACATTAAATACCCCAGGGTGCTCCCTTGTTTTTTTCAGAGGAGGATGAAAACAAAAAGAAGTCAACATATTGACAAAATATACCTCCCCTGTAGACACCCCTCCCCCGCACCACTAATGTGGCGCGGGAAATCGGCCACGATCGGACGTTCCTTCCAGGGAAAAACAAAAATTTCCAGCCCTGTTCCTCAACTTGAGCAGCAACAGCCAGGTCCAGGTTTTCTCCAGTACTTCATCGACCTGAGAGAAAACTCCCTGGTTTCTTGGGGTTGAACTGAAGAGATAAAGTGTTGTTTGAAGCCCATGCAGCAAGGTAAATCCCATCATTGTCACAGCATGAGTACTTCCAGTCCATATGCTGGCATATGAAGTCTCCTTCATAAACACAAGATGAAGGGTATGGTGGTAGTGAAAAAAAAAAAAAAAAAAAAGCTGCTAGGCATGGGCGCATCGAAAGTTTTAATGTGGCATTAGGGGTGTCTCAAGGCCTTTTTGAGCACAAAAAATGCACTAGTTGGATCATTTCGTAATGTATATAATGGATGAAATAGAATGACAAAATATACCTCCCCTGTAGACACCCCTCCCCCGCACCACTAATGTGGCGCGGGAAATCGGCCACGATCGGACGTTCCTTCCAGGGAAAAACAAAAATTTCCAGCCCTGTTCCTCAACTTGAGCAGCAACAGCCAGGTCCAGGTTTTCTCCAGTACTTTATCGACCTGAGAGAAAACTCCCTGGTTTCTTGGGGTTGAACTGAAGAGATTAAGTGTTGTTTGAAGCCCATGCAGCAAGGTAAATCCCATCATTGTCACAGCATGAGTACTTCCAGTCCATATGCTGGCATATGAAGTCTCCTTCATAAACACAAGATGAAGGGTATGGTGGTAGTGAGGTGGCGACTACATGAGTTGGTGGTGGTTTGTGCACATTGATGATGGTCATCCGTGTACTTTAACTGTAAGCCAGTCAGGAGTGGAACCAGTCTACAACTTGTTTGATGAAGGTGGCTATCCCATGGTGTTAGCTTGGAATGTAGCCTGCTCTAGAGATGTTAAGTAGAATACATTTCTCATCAGTTTCACAGTGGATTTTCTGGAGGAGAATCACAATGGCTTTGTTGGTGGCTGTCAGCTGCTCAATGATGTCCATCTTAGCAGGTGTGAGGGCCCTTCACATTCAACTGTAACATCATTATTCCACTGCCTTCGGTGACAGTGGCCATCGTTGCTGAACTCTCCAGCTCTCCATTTAACATCTTACAGACATGGAATACTGCCTGGCTAGACACTCCCAGACCAGACCAATTCACTATCACACCTATGACAGAACTCCCACATAGTAGCAATCTTTCACATAAGGAATGGGTCACAGGATTCGCACAGGAGTCGGTTGTTTCAACAGCAATATGCACCGATGGGGCTGCAACCATCTTCAGTCTGCCAATGTGGCTCTCCATCAGAGACTGCAGATCACATTCTCAATGAGTGCCCAACCTTAATCAATACGATCACTTTAATTTCCATATACACATCAAATAACATTAAAAATACGCTATATACATAACAGAAATAGCAATATAGAGGAAAAGTCCAAACGGCTAATAAGGCCCGACAACAGACTTTCCCTGAAACAAAATGTTTCAAAAACATAAATACACATTGCAAAAAAAATAAAAAAAAAATACACGGCTAACAGACAAGACAAAGGAGAAAACATTTAATTATATTTTGAGTGAAATTGTTGCTTAAAAGCTGTAAAAGGAAGTGTTTTACAGACTTAGATTGTTTCATTTTCTAAAGAATTCCAAAGAATGGGGCCATTCGTCCACCTTTTGTCCACCAGTGGATATAGACTTCTCAAACCCCAACCAATCAACAGTGAGCTGGCTCCACCAACTTCAACACATTTAGCTGCTGCCTCATACGCAAGAACAAGAAGTCAGGCTCAGGTTCAAGGTGCTCCTACCGAGTTGTACCACAACGATTTGACTCATTGTCAACATTAGTTACTCCAGAGAACGAGATAACGGGTGACACAAGATAACGGGGAGATCACAAGAAGGTTGCCGACTTCAGCAACAGCAGTTGCTCATGCCAGGCAATATGTAAGTGTAGGGCTTTTAATCTGTAATCATAACATATCGGCAGCTGAATCTACAGTGACTTAGAGGCACAGAAGTGCTTTGTGCTGTGAGTGTGCATGTGTGTGTGTTTGTGTGCACGCATTAGTGTGTACATGGTGTGCATGCCTTCTAACGCATGTGCGTGTGTGTATACATACCGCATGTGTGCGGTGTGTACATACACACATGTCATTTGGTATTTTGTTTGTTCATCAGGCAATACAACCTTTAATGACCAATTGAAATACTTACGTATTCACCCGGCTCAATGCCTTTGTAGTTTCTGCCTTCCAACTTTGCTCACCATAGTCCAGGTACCACTGGTCACAGAGGGCTACAACACACTCATCAGCAGACCTTGACAGTACTTGTTTCTCTGGCTCAAAGTATATCACAGCCTCATTGCTATCAGCCATCAGCTTCTGTACTTTCTTCTTCACCTCTTGAACTTTCTGTCCTTTGAAATCTCCAATTATCATGACCTATAAAAATGGGTAAACTACTATTAAAGTCATCTTCTGTAGTAACATCCACACATAGGCCATACACATGACGCTCATTGGGATGAGATAAGATAAAGACAATCACGCCAACTATGGCTTGTGAGGTTTATCGCTCCAAAGTAGTAGACAGTCATCATCGCCTAATATCACAACAAAAACGGCGAAGAGATTGAGTAAAATAGCAAGTAAAACACCTATCTGATGATAATCATATGATCTTATCTAGCAACACAAAATACTGTCACTTCCATCAAAGGCTAAACATATCCGATCAACCAATTACTGCACAATTTCAACAGTTATGGGCATAATGCCAAACCTGTGTGTGTGATTTTGATACAGTGTAATGCAAGAGCCAAGGTAGAGTGAATATTCTTCTGATCTGTCTCTTGATCCAATGCATGCATAATTTTTTTACCACGAGAACAAGCTCATCATAAAACCTCTAGATCCTTATTCACTTATCTGAAAATGGACACAAAGTACAGTCAGGCGGGTGACACTGTGTACAAATGCCCATAGACGATCGCAGGCATAGTAATAGCGCCACCATTTTTGATAAGTAACCTAATTATTTATGCAGTATGACGTAATCGAGAAATGCGTAGCGGCACAGCGCCACATACGACCGGCGATCCATAAGTAACATATTTCATGCAGATGATGCAGTATGCCATCCACTTCGTTGATCAAGTGTCCTATCCCGATTTATTTAGGATCCCTGGTACAGTTTTGTTTGATGGGATCTTTGTCTTACTCATGACTCATGAATTATCCTAATCTGTTTACTTTGGTGGCTAGATGTAAGAAATGATAGCTTGAGCATGAGGGGTACTATATTTGGGCATGTGGTTTATAAACAGACAAAATGTACAGTTTGCCCAATAATGCACATTTTGTTTCGTACCCCCCAGATCCTAGAGTTTTACTATTTCTTAAAGGTGTCATGTTCCGATCGTCTTTGGGGAACCCCCTGTTTAACCATAATAGTATCGATTTTGATATCAGATGAAAGGCCGTTTATTCTCATTGTCTCCTGAAATTTGAAGCCCCTCGAATCCATTTCATTCCCAAGATATAAACCAAAAAACCCCGTTTTAGTGGTTAACCACTTTTTAATGACAGTATTGAATAGGGCTTTGCAACATGCATTATGCGTCTACCGCAAAACCGCAAGTTTGTTTCCCACGGTACCTTGATGGGGTGTATTGCAAGTGCCAGGCTCTCATATCAAGTAGAGAAACACCATCCCACAAAATCGTAACAAGCACCTTTAAATCTCCTCTATAACAACAAGAGACAACATTTTTCTTGTTGTTTCTGCACAGGCTTAATAAAACTTGAAATTGGAAAGCACATCAACTGGTAACTGTTTCCATCCGTACAATCCACTTACATACCGCCTTCATAGAATCCCTTGAGGTAGACTCTGTCTTTGGCTGCCACCAGTTTAATCTCTGTCCTTTTGACTCTTAAATCGTCAGCTCATCACACACAGTAACAGCAGCAATATTCCCTATGCCTGGATCTCTATGAATGGGGTATGTTTCAAATGGCAACACCATCTTGTCTTCAATGCCATATTTGTCTCGGAAATCCTGATAAAGGAAAAATCTTAAACAGTTTACATTGTATACTGTTAATGATAAGTTCTGATGTTTCTCCTTGGCAGTAGGAGTGGCTTGATTTTCCCCACCCCCTGTCAGAATCAGGAGAAGACCCTGGGGAATGAATTACACTGTTGGTATGGACTTCTGCATCCTACAATATACCTAAGTTTTTGGGTTACCATAGCTCGCTCATCCATCCTCCCCTCCCCTTTCCCTTCCCCACCCTCCCCCTTTCCCCCTTCCCCCCCACCCCTCCCTCCCTCCTCCCTCCCTCCATCCATCCTCCACCCATCCCTACAAACAAAATCACTTTTTTTTTTTTTTTTTCTTCCAAAAAACAGATCATGCTGGTGCAATTCCATCAAAATAGGTACCAAAAAGAAAGCGTTTATTTTCCCCATTCATCTCCCTCCAATTTATACTCACCAAGGTTTGTGAGATTTTTCTGATTTTTACTGTTACTTACGAATAATCCAACTAGTGCATTTTTTGTGCTCGACAAAGCCTTCAGACACCCCTACTGCCACATAAAAATTTTGGTGCTCCGTTCCTAGTAGCGGTCCCACGCTAGCATCGTTACGCCAACCATCTGACGTCACTGGCGTCCCGAATCCTTTGCTCATTTTGGGTACCTTCCCCAAGGCTCCAACTTTTTGGTTACTTGGCCTGGATAGGTGGTTTCCGTATTGGATCAGTCGTAAGTATACATGTATAAAATAAACATCCACAACCTGGGTGAGATATTCTTTTTATGCATATATACATTACGAAATGATCAACTAGTGCATGACTTTGTAGATTAAGTTTATAAGGAGCTCCTGTGAGATCAGTACTTTGTATTGAAGGAATTCCTGAATAAATAAATAATAAAAATAAAATTAAAATACAACTGGTCACTAGGTGGAGGAAGTGGAAGACGGTATAGGTAGTCTCAGTGGTTGCGGGGTTTCTCGCCATGTGAAGTTTAATGGAAGCTGATACCAATTTTTGCCCCAATGTACAGCCATTATAAATATAAAACATGAAACATGTTAACATCAGCACATCGATGTCAAAGCAATATGGATATATAAGAAAAACCGGCATTCCTCACTTATGAGCTTGTGGAAGACTGCATAGCATCCCTCTATCTCTGACTGCTTTGCTGACAGGATGGTTTGGCCACGATTTGGTTAGTTGTAAGGACGTTCTTCTGTAGACATTTGGAACGTAGTAGCGTCCTCATCGGCTGCTTTCCATAATATAAGATATGTTCACTTCTAAGTGAAAATCCCAGGATGTTGTGCATGACTTCTAATTCATGAGCGGGGTAAGGGCGGAGGTACTGTCCAGTGACCAAGGCGTTCACTTTCAAAAGCATCAAGATGAGGGAAGTGACCCAGCGTGATAATGTTTGATTTGGGCAGGTTGTTAAGGTTGTTGTAGTGATGAAGATGGTAGATTATTGAAGACATAGATTTCCTTAGAGCAGTCCGGTTGGGGGTAATAATGTTGTCGGAGAGCTTGACTGGACACCAGGGTTTATCTTCAGGAGGATCACCAGTAACTCTGGAAAGCTCTGGTTAGATATAGACTGAGTGCTAATGAGTGTCTGGTTTTGGACCATGAATCCAGCCCGAGGAAGTAGAGTGACATTGTTTAGATTGAGAATCTTCATATACTTCTTGTCTGTAGATAACGCATGGATTTCTGAACATCGTCTGGTAGATGTAGCCATATGGAGGAATGCAGTCTTCCTAGTTTCAGTCGAGAGGAGTGGCTTGTCAATGGTCCAAACGGTTCGCCGGCGACGTACGAAGGACCCAAAGGACAGCTCCCATGAAGGAGTGAGCTTTCTAATAGTAGGACGTTTATTAAGCCTCCCTGTTAATGAGATCCGAGAGACCCTTATTTCTTAAATCATGCCGGGTTGGCTTATCATGAATAGTTAGAGAGGGCAGACAGGGTAGGTTCTAATAGTGAGGTGGAGGTTGGTTTTCTTGCAAAAGAGGATGTCAGGAGTTAGCACGTCTCCTACAGGGCAGGAGAAGCGGATCACCTTGTGTTTCTTGCCACAGACGGTGAAGGCGCCGAAGTCTACTATTTGTAGATAAGGGAGGTGACTTCTTCTGATCCGCACCAAGGAGGCAGGTTCTACTGAAAAATCCTTGCGTTTGAAGGCGAGCTTGAGAGAGGCCACACAGTCAAGTGTAGTGTAGGTTTAGTCTTTGAGCGACAATCTTTTGTTTCTTCCGTCCCCAACAGGTTTTGCCTTAAAGGAATCAGTCTTGGAGATTGATAGGCCTGCTGACCAGTCTTAAAAACCAACCCTGACGTGGCCAAAAATGGGGCTACAAGCAAGCATCTTGCATGACATGATGCTGCAACTTGTTAGAACTTTGGCCAGAATTGTATCGGTGGAAAGGCGTATTGCAATCAGGTTCTTCCAACTTATTGTAAAGCAGTATCTCACCCAGGCTTTCTCGTCCTAGCCACTGTGCAGTTAGTTTGAGTTGGTTGATTCTCTTTGTTCGCAAACAGATCCACCATGGGCCTGTAAAGTCTTAGAAAAATCACTCTTGCATATACGGCGGTTGAGATGCCACTCCACAGTTTGATCTGAATAAGCCATCATTTTGCTGATTTTCCCCTGGAAAGGCTGTCTGCCGGAACAGTTGGATAACACCTGGGAGAATGTTCCGCCTTGAGCGGTAATCAACTATACTGGCACTAAGTGAGGAGGCGGATGGTTTTTTCCAGTGCACATGATGAGGATTAATTCGTTCCTCCTTGGTGTCTTCGAAGCATCCGTCGTAATTGTTTATAATCTGGTGAGGAATCTTGTGGAATCTCTTTCCCGACCATTAAGATTCTTGGGGTTGTTCAACCATCTTAGGTGCTTCACCAATCTTGGGCTTTAAAGGTACTTGAAGGTTGTAGGTCTTGACGGTAGTCTCTGTAGTAACCTCCGAAGGTTGTAGTGTAGTTGAAGTAGTCTCATCCTCACCTGCAGAAGGGCAGAAGGGAAGGTCTACTAAGCTTGCTAGCATACCTAAGCAGCGGAGCCATAGTTGAGCCGGAGAAGAAAATAAATTCCTTTTTAGCATGAGCAGATGCAAAGATGCAACTTCGTAATTCTCTCTTCTGTAGGAAAAAGCTTTGGTCTTTCTTCAAGTCCAGAATAGCTCCTAAAAACTCCGGTCTCTGACTTGGGATGAATTGATTTCTTTAGGTTTTATCAGAAATCCCAGTCTTTCACTGGTCGTCATAACCAATCCTAAGATTATCGCTGATTGCTTGGAGCTACATAAAACATGTCGATGAGATAGACAAATATTTGGATAACCCAACTGCTCAGAGGTTCTGCCCAATGTATTTACTATCTGTGTAAAGGTAAGGGGAGCAGTTGAAGTCCGAATGGCAGAACTTGAAATTGGGTAGACTGGTTGTCGAATCTGAAGCGAAGTCCATCTTTGATGAGGAGGAAAAACTGGAAACTGGAGTTAGGCGTCTTTTAAATCAAATGTCGCGCCGAACCAGCCCCTCTTCAACTCTTTGAGACAGCTGAACGGTTTCCATTCGAAAATGTTCGGACGGAATATATCTGTTCAGGAGGGCCGTTTAAGTAAAATTTATTATGATCGGTCTGAGGTCTACTGTTTTCTTCGGAGCTAGGAAGGAAGAAATCGATAGAAGCCTTCCATAATCCTTCTTATTGGAAAGATTGCATTCTTTTAATAATTCCTTCACTTCGTCTTTCTCAAAATCATAGCCTTAATGTTTTTTGGCATAGGCGTAGTGCAAATCTGACTTTCATCGGCGGACGAGCGAGTTAAAACCTCCAAATGGTAACCCTCTGAAATGTCTGTAGAACCCCATTGATCCGAGGTTAGTCGACCGCCCACGCCGGAAGGAATAGCTTTTTTAGCCGCCCCCCCACTGCGTCATAGGAAGGTTAGGAGTCAATTTTCCTTCCTCCCTCTAGCGCACGTCTGGCGCCTCCTCTTCGTCTGGAGTAGGAAGAATAACTTCTGTACTGTCTAGAGCCTCTATAGATGGATTTGCTGTCCTTAGAGTTGTAGTCCGACTTCCGAAAGGAACATCGATTACCCTCTGTTAGCAGGGGGAGAACTGGAAGCGGAAATGTCCTTCTGCGGTTGCCATAATCATAAGGTCTGTATCTATAAGTCGATGTATCTAGAAAAACCTCTATTCTTGTTACCATTAGACTTCTTGGTAGCTTGATCTGACAGCTATATCTCGTTCTTCTTCTTGAGAAGCTAAAGTAGACCACTGTCCTCAAAAAGATCTTTACATCTAGGAGCATCAGAAGAACTTCCTTTGGCTGTAAAGTTCGAAGCGTCAACAGCATTCTGTCTTTGCAGAGCCACCAATTGGTAAGCATCTTGTAAAAAAGTCTGCAGAAATGTGATGAAGATCTATCATAGTATAAAGGCATCTCTAAATTGCTTCCTTAGACAACTCACAACATTAGGTCCAATAATCCGTTCATAAGATGGCTAAGAGACAACAAGGCCTATATTTCAGAAGTTTCTCATACCATCACGAACATATGTTCCAGATGGCGAGATCAGCATCCTTTTGCCATCATTCCAAGAGGTCAACTCTATGGAAAGGGTTCTTTACGTTTCTTTAGAAGACCGTCTTCAACACGGCTGGTGGACCCCTGGTCTTGGCTTGCATAAGGGTTTCTCATCAGATTTCATCTTATCCCGCAGGTCTAGGAAACAAAGGAACTGGAAGAATTCTATCTTCCTCGCACATAGGGAAAAGACTCAGGCATCCATCTGAGAAGGGGGAGACTTCTTCTGATAGTCAGTCCAGTTATAGACTTCTGAATCTTATCAATAGTTGTCTTAAATCGGCTTGTAACCGAAGAATGAATGATAGGGTTCACCACCTGCTTCCGACTTGTTAGCAGCTAATCCAAGATCTGAAGATTTAGGAATCTTGAGGGATAGCAGGACAGAGATCAAATTTTAATCCACGATTAACCAAAACAGTGCCAAAAAGGGGCAGCACAGCAATATTAGGAATAGTACGTAGTCCTAAATCTTCCGTCAGGAAAGAATCAACATCGGAATAAGGAACTCATAAATCTGGGAAATTTTTCACAGTTTGGTATCCTCAATCAAATCAGAGTCTTCCCAAGCTATCACCAGTGGCGCTCGACTGAAGCTGCCTTGACTAGAATGTGCAATGTGCGGAGTAGTATCAACCGGGCATAGATTGAGTAGCTTGGTGACCTCAGTTTGTACGATCACGTAAGGTGTGGCATCGAGGTGGATCAGTTACTATGAATCACTTTAAAGAGTATGAGAGGGATAGATCTCTATCAATATAATCAGACATAACAGCTTCAGGATTCAACTCATTATGGTGTGATGAGCAGACTTTCCTTTTTCAGTAATAAATAGATTTCTTAACACTAGTCTTGGAATAATCTAGCATCATTCTTTAGGCCTTGACATATAGCAATGACCGCCATTATCCATCTTAGATCCTTTGACTCGAAAAAGGGGGAACCATTATAAGAGGTCACGTCATCTTTACTAGAGGAGCGTTTAGGTCTAGTTTCGATCGCTGGGAGGAAGCCGCAGCCTTCTCTCTACATAATGAATCAGATCTCTGCTTCTTGAAGTCTATGAGAAGAATCGTCACTATTTCTTATCCTGACGAATCCCTCCGATCATAGAACTTGGATCTTTGACGTGCAGATGCGGAAGGAGAACCTCTAGATCTTCTATAGTCATGACTAGGAGAATCTTGATGTCATCTCTTACATCTTGTATGCGACTTTCTGAGGAGAGGAGAAAGTATTCTTGCTAGAGCTGTCCCGTGGGAGAAACTCGGCTACAAAGACTGGATGTCTCTCTGACGAATATTTTTATGTTCAGCATGTTGATATTAACATTCTTCCGTAGATCGGCGGCTATGTGGACTACACTGGAAGACTTACGTAGTGGACGCGACCTGGAATACGAGCGTGGGACGACTAGAAGGTACCGAAGGTGGTCTTTATCCTTTCTGGAACCATGAGAACGTGCAGAGGGAGAAGAACTCTTCTGGATACACGACGACGGTTAGTCGCTTGGTTAGATTGGTTAGAATTCAGAGAACAAGCCACAGATGGAGGTAGGTGGCGACCCGACGGTTGGTCCGATGTATTATTGGTTAGTAATTTTCTGTCTAAGACCACGACGGTGGAATCGGCGGAGGAACGGTTGAAAAATTCATACCCGGGAACCACGGAACGGCCCGAAGATGACTAATTGTTATTGAGGCGGCACCGTAGGCTACTCAACCATTGATAATCGTCCAATTCACCATGAATGGAAGGAATGGAATGACCAGCCAAGGCGGAATAAATCATTAATCCCACTCGGATTAGCATCAATCAATGGCCTGTATCATCAATAACTGCTGGTGTGGCTGGACGGTCTGCCAAAAAACTGTTTAATAGCCTCAGCAGCAACGTAGTTAATAACGTCTGGAAGTCGAATAAAGCGTAGACTTGACTGCTCTGAATTGGACTTGGTTGAATGTACGAGGTAGAAGCTTCAACGACGGATGACCCGGAGGGGGATGCCTTGAACGGAGATGGTATAGTCTTAGCTTGGCCTTCTGTCTCCTTAACTTTCTTCCATATAATCGTCAAGTTCGTCAAAGAATTTCAGGATCTCCAAATCCGACCACCCTCGTGTATAATACACAGGATCCTCCTCTTTGACACAACTTCTACACTTCACACACAGGTCATGAGGGTTCTTGTCTTGCTTTCGAAGGAACTCCTTACATCCAGAAATCTTCGAAGTAGCTATGTTAAACTAGGAGGTTTCTCGCTGCAACATCAAAAGAAAGGACATACTTGTAACGGTTGTTAGAACGATAAGGTAAAACTCACTGAGAATCAGGAGTTCCAAAGGGTAGAACAGGAGAGGATGAGGGCAAGAGACGAGACGAACGAGACAGAAGACAAGGGCACCCAAAAAAAATTTAAGAAAATTTTGAGTGAGAATTCATCAGGACGAGATGGAAGTATACTGTGAGACACAAATGGCATGGGGGGCGGGGGCGGGGGCTTGCACCGCGAGGCTATAAACAAAGAGCGAAGAAACAATAAAAAATTAATGCAACGGAGCAGACACGAGACAGGCGTACATATCCTCAAGTGCCCTGGCGGTCTAAGTGTGGACTTACATAGGAGGGGACTAAACCTGGCCAAGGAAAAGCCCACTTATTAACACCCGCAGAAAATAGAAGCGCGACAAAGCCTAGGCTCGCGGGGCAACCAGGAAAGGGATAGACATAATATATCTGATACTTATGTTAACAGCTTCAGAATTCCACTCCTTTTAAAAATTCTTCCGAATTCCACTCCTTAGAAACTTCCGGATTCCGGTGTATAAAGAAAACATCACAAACAGCACCAAACACATCATCATCCAAACTCTGAAGACCCGGAGTAGAGGTAGATGTGTATCAGATATAATATATATAATAGCTCGCCGATAACGGCGATAAGGGAACAAAAATTATGATAAAGATGCCCATCAAAAATTCACATGTGCCCACTGAAGACACAAAAAAGTAGCAAAGAATCTGGGACGCCAGTGACGGCATATGGTTGGGCGTGCCGATGCTAGCATGGGACGCTACTAGGCATGGGCGAAGTCCGAAATTTTTAATGTGGCAGTAGGGGTGTCTTGATGAAGGCCTTTTTTGAGCACAAAAAAATGCCCTAGTTGGAACATTTCGTAATGTATATAATGCATAAAATGAAATGTTGTAGATATGAGCCTGATCACCACTGCCACTAAAAAGCTACACCTATTTTCCCAAGTGACCCCTAACTGACCGTCCCCTCCCCTTCCCCTCCCCCACCACCCACCCCTCCCCCCCCCCTTCCATCCATCCATCCATACATCATCCACCCATCCTACAAACAGACATCACTTTTCAAAACCGCATCCTGCTGTGCAATCCCTCAAATAGGTACCCCGGCGTGGTCCCAAATAGATCATCCAATTTTTTGTTAGATATGAGCCTGATCTGCCACTGCAACTCAAAAGCACACCTAATTTGCCAAGTGTATACCACATGGCATAACTGTGACCCTAATTGACCCCTACATGACCTTCGCCTTCCACAACTGAGGAGTGAGTCGAACAACTAAATATATATGACTTGATGAAAAAAATTGCTTGAATTGCTAGCCTAAATTGCATGTGATCTCTATAAACCAAATACTTGTTTGCTAGTCTAGAGTCTGTCTACAAAGAAATACTAACATCAAAATCTAATGAGAGAATTGTCTAAATTTGATCTCTTTCATATGACACCTTTTGGTACAGATGTCAAGGTGAGTTCGTACTATAAATAAGTTCGCAGGCCTATTGTCCTCAAGGGAAAAAATCATCAATTATTGACAGTGTAACATTACCAAGTATAACTAATTTTCTTGGCTAGTTTTCCAAAAAGAATACATTTTTTTTCAAATTCAAACATTTGAATTGAAATCATATAAAATGAAAACCAATTTTTTTAGCTAATCTACAATTTGAGAAAACATTATATGGAAATATATTTTTTAGCAATTTGTTGTCCATTTCTCAAAGTCTATGGGAAATTATCTCAAAAATGCATGTTTGGAAAAATTAAAATAGGCATTCATGTTTCTGTCACCATTATCCATAATTCATCAAATTTTCAACAATATCTGTCCAGGACGCTGTAGCCGATAATCCTACCTTAAGCATGCTACAATCTTGTTCAAAATTGTTGGAACCATTGTAGTTACCTTTTCCTCTTGAGATCTCTGAGGGCAGCCAAGTCATCTGGGGCATCTGAGGGCACACTGGTCCCCAACACCATCCCTTCTCTTCCTTGATAGTCATCATAGGTAAGGTGTAGATGGTTTCATAGGATGTCATTGGGGCTTTCAGTGGCATACCCATTATGTCCTGGTATGTATAAGAGAAGGAAGTCATAGGTATATGATACCAATAAGCACACCAAAGAATTACAATGAGATACATGAACCACTACTGCCACCCGTTTCTTGATGCATATGCTTTAAATCAGAGGTTACTTTTAGTGGAAAAAGGAATGAGGTCATTGCTCTCTCTTGAAATATACAAATGAGCAAGCTACTTAAAATCTGTATATATTTAGATGACTGACAATATGGACTTATGGTTGAGTATATTGGCATCCTTGTACCCATATTAAGAAAATGGTCACCCTATAGCAGTGGTATGATATTTTTCAATACAAAAGAAATATGTAAATGAGCTACTTCATATGCATAATTGCAGACAATAATAAACAGGGCTTACTCAATTTGGATCAAAAAAACTATGCACTCATAAGATGACTACCACTTCTCCTTTCCTGAAGGTTCCTGCCAGGGACAGCCTGTTTTTGTCACATACTTGTTAGCAATCAATACAATGGCCAGAATTGGACCGTCCACTTCAACTAGGACCTTTAGTATCTATATTGCCCTATCAACAACCGCGGGCTTCTTGTGTTGCACTGTCAATAACTCAGTAACTGTGACATTCTAAAAACTGCTCATCAGAGGAAAAGGCTCACTATCTTTGGATGTAACCTTATCATGACCGCGACAGGTCAGAGCAGCAGGCCTGCGTATCGCATTGATGCGTATGTGCTGTACCGTGTGATATCATCTCATATCACACGGCGAGGAACCAATGAAATCTCAAGTGTTTAAGAATGCACTTTCAAAACATCAAGAATGACAAACAATTTACAAGATATCAATCCCTAAAAGGCTATGAAATAATTGAAAATTTTAACACTGGGTAAGGTATGCAAGAGACCACAGGACACCTCCATTTATGTAATAAATAAAAAAAAATAAAGAATTGGGCTATTCCTAAAGTGCTAAGTTTTGAAAAGAGAAGTTCTAGCATTTAGCTGAGACAGATTTGCTGAATTGTGAAGATTACAAGCACAAGTCTCACCTCTAATAAAGGTTCAAAGAATAAAATGATCCCCACTACTTGCTGATGTCAGGAGTAGGGACAAGCTACTGCTGGCTTCCTTACCTGTCCTACAAGCTCCACCAAGATAGTAACCTTGTCCTGTTCTTTCAGCATTCCCTGGTAGGCCATATTTCTTGCCGATCTGTATGTACTGATAAACACCTCCCCCTTGGCAGTCTCATAGGCTATGTATCGCATGTCTGGCCTCACCCAACAGTTGGTCTGCCCATACATGGTCTCAGGGCGAAGTGTGGCAGCAACAAGGAAGACATTTTTCTTGGAAAATTTCCTGAAGTTGGCAAATATTGAAACAAATGTAGAACTTTTAGTGCTTGAAAGTAAACCGACATTTCATCTGTATTTTTCACTTTGATTTGAAGAGTGGTACACAAGAAATGTACAGTTCTCAAATTTGTTTTGAATTGGATTTGCTGGTAACTGTACTGGTCCACTGGCTGCATGTATAGATTTACAGTTAGTACTCCCCATTATAGCAAATTGTGCAGCTCTCATTTTTTTAAATGAAATCAATTTGAAGACAACAGTACTTGCTTAATGCAATCTGCCTACAAGCAACTCCACAGCACGGAAACGGCCTTAGCGTACGTGCACAATGATTTTCAGAGAGCAATTGACAATCAAAAGGCTGTTTTTCTCATCATGTTAGACCTTTCTGCAGCTTTCGATACTGTAGATACGGACATTTTGCTGCAGAGATTAAGCCAGGAGTTTGGTATAATAGGTACTGCTCTACTGTGGTTTAAATCATATCTGGAAAAAAGATCATGCCGTGTATCTATTGCTGGTGAATTATCTGATAACATTGAGCTCAAGTATGGCCTTCCTCAGGGTTCAGTTATTGGCCCACTGGGATTTGTGTTTTATACCCATACCATTGGACACATTCTCCGTCAGCATCACCTTAAATATCATATCTACACCGATGATATACAAGTATACATTGAAGTTGATCCTACAATTTCCTGGTGATTCCACATGTGCACTTTTCAAGCTCACTAGATGTGTTTATGATATCAAACAATGGATGATTAAAAACAAACTCAAACTTAATCCAGAAAAGACAGAATTTTTCATCTCATCTTCACCTCACCATCAGAGTTGTCTCCATAATCTCTGCCTCCAGATTGATGACAGTGTCATTTTACCATCTACTACTGTCTGCAACTTGGGTGTTACATTTGACTGCAACATCACAATGACCAACATGTCACCAACATATGTCAGTCTGTAAATTGGCAGATTCGCAATATCTACAGGATCCGTAGGTTTATAGACACCGACACTTGCTCTAACATAGTAAGAGCACTGATTCTGTCTCGACTGGATTATTGCAATATTCTTTTTAATGGCATCACTCATAAGAATCAGGTTAGATTACAAAAACTGCAGAATAAATGTGCTCGATTAATTTACATACAACCAAGATCTGTTCATATTACTCCACTGCTTATGGATCTCCACTGGCTTCGCATCTCTGATAGAATCAAATTCAAGACCCTTCTTTATGTGTACAAGTCACTGAATGGACTCTGTCCCCAGTACATGGAAGATTGTCTGGTGGTAAACAGACCACGCCTTGGTTCAGTTACCACCCGCTCTGGTCATGGGCTGAATCTTTTGATTCCCAAGACAAGGAAAGGTGCTGGAGATAGAGCCTTTTCGGTGGCTGCTCCTAAATTGTGGAATACACTTCCCACTAACATTCGTAGTGCTCCGAGTGTTTTAGAGCTTCAAGAGTCTGGTCAAAACCTACTTGTTTCAACTCTCCTATGATTGTTAATGTTCTTCTTTCATTCTCATTTTTTGTTTTTTTAGTTTTAAGCCCTTTAGTACCACTGGAAAGGCGCTCTAATGAAATGCCGGTGTTATGTTATGTTATTAATGCTAATTATATTGTTAACTTGCACAAAACCAACGTAACATATTTCAACCCAGTATTGAACTGCAACTGGCTTCCAGTACAATTTTCTAGAATCCAATCAGATCTGACCGAGTGCTTACTTTCGTCCGTGAATAAAGGGACAAGCACGACATTGTATATCTTTCTAAACTATTAAACCCTATTTAAATGTCTAGTCGCTTCTAAAGCCTGTTAAAACAGTATTCTTTTTAATACTGCAACAAAGCCCTAAATTTTGCCCTTGGTCAACATTTTGAAAAACATTAACCAACCTACTTGAGTTTGCTGGAATATGGCTTTGGGGCTTTCATCTTGATAGGGTGTACTCCTGTGGGCCCACTCCTTCCCCTGTCTGTCTATCATGATCCATGCAAGGCTGGCCATCCTTGGGAGAAAGATGGTGTGACGTTTACCAAACTTGATCTTGTTGCGCTTCTTCAGTTTCAAGAATTGCCACCTGACAAATGAGTCCGTAGTAGGGTTGGCTCTGTGGTTATGAATACCCGGCTCCAGTCAGTCCCCTGTGGACAACAATGTATCAATGTTCTGTTTCATTTTTACTTACTTACTTTACTCAAATGCATAACAATGTCACTCTAACTGGTGATTCAAGAAGAGAACTTTTTTTAAACCTGTCACACTAGAAGATACTCTTTTGGAACACTACACCTGGGGATTCTCGTTATACAATTTATGACCAATCAAAACATCCTTTTTGCAATCGCATGACTTGTATTTAAACGTTGACCACCTAAATTTCTGAACCTTGCTGCAGGAAAACACGAGGAGCTATGACACTCAAATTTCAGGATTTTCATTTCTCATCAATATCTATCACCAAACCGAAAAAGAAAAATCCCTACATGAATGCGGTGTACATACGAACGTTGACATAGAAAAGCCTTCTAAGGCAACTTCAAACTGTGCCAAATCATTTCTTCCTCCTCTTTTATAAATACTGCTCGAGTGCCATAACTTGCAGGTTTAATTCAAGTAGTTCCATTGCCTTTTCTGTTGGAAAATGTACATTATATTTTCTCATCTAAATTTCATAGTTGATCAACTAATATTGCTCAACATTCATAATACAAGACATCATACACACACCATGAGGATTACCTCCCTTGAGTCCCATCCTCTTCAAGTCCTGAAGCCTTGGTGGAAAGTACTCTAGCCAGTGATCAGATGGTTGGCGAACCGGGGAATCTCCTCCACAGGAATTCCCCATGACTCCATGATTTTGCCATTGGAATTGGCAGCCCACTCTGGCTTTAAGCTTTAACTCTGCCAACCAATTCATATCCAATTATTATTTTGACCATTATTTTCAGATTGTGTGGGAACACAACACTTTCAAGTCATCAATGACCATATTAGAATGCTACCATTGTAATTTGGATGTGGATTCCATGAATACTAAGTAAATAAAGATATGTGCAATATAACTTGACAATGGTGTCTTCCTTTCATTGTCCATGTTTATGTGGACAAACAACACTTTATTTCAAGTCATTTTCAATCCGTAAGGTGGACACTACCCCCTCATTCTGATCAACAACTAATGAATAAGCTAAAAAATATTTGTGTGTATCAAGATTTTCTAATAATATCTGAGTGTTTTTTTTTTCAATACTGAGTTGCACAACTGACATGCAAGAAAATACACACAATTTCTCTGAGCCTTCAGGACTGTCCATGTCCTGCTGTATTGCATAGTATCATTGCATACAGGTTTTTTTGATTTTCTAATGGTATGTAAGTCTTACTACTAAAATTAGAGAAAAAATTTAAAAGGTATGCTTTTTGAAACTTGTATTTTTTTTTATTTTAATTGATTTTGGAACTTATTCTACGTGGACACTGCGGGTTTCAACATTAATTGTGCGTTTTTTGCGTCTTGACCGCACATATTCAAAGGTGTCGACGCACTTTGGTCTAGATAGAGTAAAATTTTGCGTCTCTGTGAAGCAAACAAATAGGTCCCTTAAAACATACAAACCCAAAACACAAGCAGTTTGCCTCTGGTACATGGTCACAATTATTGTATCATTTGTCACACTCAAACAAGATTTATTTTGTACTAGAGATAACCATCCAGGGTTTTCCTTCTGCCGATCCGATGGCCGATACTATTTTTGTCGTATCGGCCGATCCACGATCCTATCCGATGGTTTGCCTATAAGGTTAAGATCGACCAACCCTAGAGAGTATTAGTAGGAGTGCACTGTGGGTTCTAAACGTTTTTAACATAGGCCTATAGGAATTGGCAACAATGATTATAATTAATAAATCTTTGCGGCCCACGTTTGCTACAAGTTTCCGATGAGGTATTTTTCGAAATAAGTATCTTTTACTTACCAGAATGGTGCGTAAATATAAAGTTCCACCAATCAATAAGCGGCATTGTAAATTCCGCAACACTCCTCCTGTCCTGAGTTTCATCAGAATATCCACCATCATGCTCGTTGTAAATTGAAGATTTCATTTAATTATTGAGTACATTTCAAAATGATTGCGTTCAAGTTTAATAAATCCAAACTTTTTGTTACAATTATACCTGTAATAGTCGACCGGCCTTCACATGCCGTCCATCCCCAGGTCCGGCCTCTACAATTGCTAAATTTGCTTGACAATTTGACAGATGCGAAACTTTGCGTGTACGGCTATAGTCACTATAGTTTAAATGCGGTTAATGGGCGAAAATTATTTATGCAATTCTTGTTTTCGCAAGAACAAGTACAAAACAATTGTTAAATTCCCATTCTTCATCCTTGGTATATTTTTATGATTTTCCCCCCAGTCATTTCTTTTACATATTTTGTCATGGTAAAGTATACCCCCTACCCGCAGTCCGCAATCAAGCTCAATGACTTAAAGGGAAAATCCCCGGGAAACCGTTTCAGGACAGCTGCAGAGCAGCGATATGCAATACACTTACCTGTACATACGCTCCTCGCAAGGGCTGGAGAAATTCCATTGACCTGATCCCCTTATTCTTTTATGTATTCATATAATCAATGAGAGCAATATTGATGAGTAGCACGCCCATCGATCCCTTTGTAGACTAGCGCTATCCCCGGGGCATTATCTAGTTCTATCTATTCAAATTGATATTCTTAACCACAACGCGCGTTCATGTTTGGCTCGTGTATCACAAACTATTACGGCGGTTTCGGAAATTATAGCTTGTCATATAGCCAGCCTAATGACGAAGCATACTAGCATTGTGGGAAATGTGTTTGGTGCTCGTACAGATCCCACGAGCCAACTACCGATCAAGAAATGTTTTAATTTTCTTAATCTTCGTGCCCACCTAGTTAGGGATGTTCTCGTATTTAAAATCAAAATTTCTGACCCTCTCTGATGCAAAAAAAATCCATAAAAGACCAATATCATTTGTAAGTTAGTTTCCATTCTAGATCTATTCTGTTATGTGTTGACGTTAGTCCTCAGAAACTCTCCTAGTATCAATGAATTTTAGGAAGTAATTTTTGCAGTCTGTGGTCCACAACTACACTTGGGAAAAGACGTCCGTACCGCCGTATACATCAAAACAAACTTCTGCTGATCCCCTTATTCTTGGGTCAAGCACTACAATCAATGAGGAGAATGGATGAAATGAGTAGCACCACGTGAGTTTGGGGTACGCTATATATTAAATTTATGTTCTATGCAAATTAATACTGATGAATTCCTTGCATCCCACATGTTTGACAAAAACAAGTTAAAATTTAGTCTCTTCTACGTATTTATTTGACACGTGATTCTTACAAAAATATAGCCCTGCAGTGAAAACTAACCTAAAAAAATATTTAACGAAAGAGTTAGAAACGGGAATATTTCTGCCGTAATTTCGGGAGCGCTGCTCAAGACTTTTAATGTTTCATTGAAGGCTTGAAGCACAAAGATCAAAATATAATCAGTAATGTCCTCATTCACTTTATACGAACGATTTTCCGTGGTCGACGCAGCTAGTCATGTGCCTGTCATGCGTTGTTAACTTAGACCAGGACCATGTAAACATTGCACGTATAGCTGAATTTGGATTTTGGAACCACCTTGAAGTTGAGATTGTGATAGTACTTGTAAATACCGTAAGTGGCTGTCCCATTATCCTACTTTTCTCATGTAGGCTAGAATATGTAGCTAAATACATGGTATTAATCAGTTTGAGCAGCTCGTGTTTTCCAACTTAAAAACGGTAAAATATCCAATTAACTTGTCCCTTTCGTTCATTCAAGATATCGGTTGAGGAGCGGCAAAGCTCTGACATATTTTTTGCCAATCGATTTTTTGCCGATTTCGCAAAAACGGCCGCGATCGATGGCGATTACAAATATCGGTTAATATCTATTGTACGATTAAACACATGTAGCAAATCTGTGAACATAAATATAGGTTTAAATTGAATGTATTTGACGTCTTTTTTTGTTCACTAAACCTCTATCACGTCCCAAAGGGTATCAAGATACCCCAGTTCTTTTGGAGTTTAAAGGTTCATCAGGGTAATTACTTTCAATATGCCCAGTCTAGGTTTGGAAATGGAATGTTTATGGATTGTTTGCAGTCATGTAAAACGTTCTCAAACCTGTTAAAACTTGACACGAATATCATTGAAGCAGACACACTTTTCAAACCCTCAGGGAAACAAATTGCTATCCAAGTAGACGCACTATTTTCGAACCTAGTGTGAACCCTGGAACAAGGCAGGAGGCTGATAATTACATGACAAAATAACGGTGTTGCCGGTTTCAATTCGTTGTAAAGGCACCATACCAAAATATACTTTATTTCATCTTAAACAGCGTTATAATTTAACGTCATCTTTAACCCAATTTTGCCATTTTTAGGTCCTAAATACAATAAGTAAAAGGACTGCCACCACCCAATAAGAATACAACAAACACACGTAACAAGACGAACTTCGTAGGTATGACGCGAGCGTCAACCTCCAAATAAATGGCAATACACAACTCGTACTACCTGGTTCCATTAATCAAATTGGAAATCCGGGATCAAGCAATGAAACAGTTACTTTTTCACAGCGTTAAACAAACATCTTTTGACTGAAAATGAAGAGAGCAAAGGCTGGTAATGACCAACTAACTTCAAATTGAAACTAGGACCCTCTTTGTTTTTATTATAATAGTTCTTGGTGGTTGACAAGTTTATAGAATTTCTTTTACCATGGTCATGGAAATAGATACTTTTTTAAAATTCTGGTTTTAAAATATGTACATGTATGAGAAAGGATTTAAAGTGACTGTTGTTCAATCCTAAATATTTTGACCAAATATTAACTGTTAACAAGCCTAAAACTTTTTGGCCTTGCTTATCCTTAATAATTGGTTCCCTGTCATCTGTGTCATCTTTGGTCCTTTCTCTTCCTCTTCAGGAAATGACGGTGGACAACCAAATTCTCCATCTCACGTTTGAGTTTGTCAGCACAAGCCTAAGAAAAAAATGCACGAAAAGCTCAGCAATCATTGCAACAGTCGGTCATAAGGTGTAGTGAGTTGTTGATTGCAGTAGGCGGTAACTACCACTGTCTCTATAAACTTACTCTTTTGGAGTTTTGTAGTAAGAAGTGTTTGGTTTTGGGCGCTTGCATAGTATTTTAGATGAAATTTGTAAGTTAATTACACCTCTATGCCAAGCATCTTCCACATGCTATGCCAGTTGCCCTATGCAGGTTAAAAATAAAAATCGGTGAGGGAGGCATTCGTTGAAAATGGGTGATGGCAATGTTGCCCACATTGAACCACTATTTGAAACTGTTCTCACTGAAAGACCCCATGTTTTATTTGAAATTGTGCCCATTTTGTGTATTTTGACATGTTATTCCCTCCTCTTCCTCTTCCCTCGCTGATTGCTGCTGCTGCTGCATGGGAACAAGCTGCCTTGCAACCTAGCAACAAGGTCCTCCAGGTTTGTTTTGTTATGACGAGTGTTGTTATCTCAAGATGCTGTCTCTCTTGGTCTTCACAGTAGGACTTGCAAATTGTTTTATGTCGGTATGTAACCAAATGTCAGGTGGGGAAACTGTCAGCATGTCCCCATTTTACTTTTCCTTATCTTTTTCTTTCTAATCCCCATTCTTCCTCTTTGTCGTTCCCATGTGTTAGTCTTCAAGAGGGGGTCAGTTCCACTCTGCCCCCACTGGTTATGGGCCACGTGTTTATTGTGTCCAGTAAACCAGATTGCTTTCACAAATACCATCACTCCACAGTTGAGGTGCCTCCCCAAGGTACAAATGCTGGTTTTGGATGTGGACGGAACCAAAAAATATTGTTGAGTTTGGGTACCCAAGTGCATTTTGGTAGAGACTACTCAAATCAATTTTAAAAAACATTCTCTGTTTCTAACCTTGTCTTAGTTAGAAGCTGTATATGAACCAAATGTGATGACCTTCTTTCTCTTCTTCTTAGCTGTCTGCTATATTTTTATTAGGACAAGAAAAAAATAAGAGTTGGTGTCTCAGCTTCCTGTAGCTCAAAACCCCAGTCCCTATGCATTTTTAAGTCAAAAACAAAGCTAGGCTCGTATGTTTGATTCTTATTTCATTGCATTTTCCGACATTTCTTTTTTTCACCCACGATGGGCCAAATTTTTCCTTTTTTCCATTCCTGTTTCAAAAAATACACGTCGCGTTCTTTAACCGCTAAATCCCCCTGGCGGAGCGGTTTACAAATGTTTTAAATACATCCATGCAAATACCCCCCTTAACCCCAAATCCCCCTTAAAACACCCCAACAACCCCCCTTAAACCTGGCAACCCCTTAAACTCTTGCAACCCATCGTAAACCACAACAACCCCCTGAAGCCCAGACAACCCCCCTTATACCCCCAGGACAACCCCTTAAACCCGGACACCCACCTTCACACCCCAACAATCCCCCTTAAGTCCCCAGACAACCCCCCTTAAACCCGGACAGCTTTGCAACGTCCGCACATGCATACGCACATGCGCGCATACACGCATGCATGTGGCCGTCTTCGCATGCATTACCGTATTATGGTGCCCCAAACCCCTTAAACAACCCAAAAACCCCCCTTAACCCCCAAAATCCTTAAAACCCAACAACCCCCCTTAAACCTGGGCAACCCCTTTAACTCGTGCAACCCATCTTAAACCACAACAACCCCCTTAAGCCCAGAACAACCCCCCTTAAACCCGGACAAAACCTTTAAACCCAAAAAAACCCGGACAACCACCTTAAACCCCAACATCCCCCTTTAAGCCCAGACAACCCCCCTTAAAACCCGACAACGCATGTGCAACGTCCGCACATGCATACGCACATCGCGCATACACCATGCATGTGTGCACTCTGCGCATGCATCCTCGTATTATGTGGTCCACAAACCCTTAACCCAAAAACCCCCTTAAACCCCAAAATCCCCGTAAACCCAACAACCCCCCACCTTAAAACCTGGACAACCCCCCTAACCCCAAAACTCCCCCTAAAAAAACCCCAACCAATCCCCTTAACCCAACAACCCCCTAAAGCGGACAACCCCCCTTAAAGCTGGACAACCCCCCTTAAACCCGACACCCCCCCTTAAACCTGGACACCGCCCCTTAAACTAACTTGTGCAAACCCACCTTAAACCCACAACACGCCCCCTTAAGCCCAGTAACCCCCCCCCTTACACCCTGACAACACCTTTAAACCCAGACAACCCCCCTTAAACCCCAACATCCCCTTAAACCCAACAACCCCTTAAAGCTTGACACCCCCTAAAGCTGGACAACCCCCCTTAAACCCGGACCACCCCCCCTTAACTGGAAACAGCCCCTTAACTGTGCACCCACCGTTAAACCACAAAAGCCCCTTTAAGCCCAGTAACCCCCCCCCTTAAAAACCCCGACAACACCTTTAACCCCGAACAACCCACCTTAACCCCAACAATCCCTCTTAAGTCCAGACAAACCCCCTTAAACCAACCCAGGCTCGGACAACCCCTTTAAACGCAGACACCCACCTTAAACCCTCAACAATCCCCCTTACAAACCCAACAACCCCCTCAAGCTGGACAACCCCTCTTAAACCGGACAACCCACCTTAAACCTAATCATCGCGAGAGTACATGATTCCCACCCCGCCATCAAGTTCATCATAAATCGGACTTATGGATCTTCATATAGTTTGTTCATAAGTTTTTTTGGGTGAAATACCCCAAATTTAGCCCATAAATATGCCAAATTAACTAGTTATTTAGCATATTATGCGCCACAAACATAATCAAGCGCGAGAGTACATGAATTTCCCCACCCCTCCACCAGTTTCATCAAATCGGACTTATGGATCCTTCAGATAGTTTTGTTCACAAGCTTTTTGGGTAAAAATACCCCAAATTAACTCATTAATTAGCACATTAGTACCTAATTAGCATATGGTCCCGCCCATAAACTAATCAGATGAAGGGCATGGTAGTCCGATCCCACCCCCACCAAGTTAACATCCACCAATAACCCTTATGGGTCTCATGTTAATCGCGTTCACAAGATTGTTTTGGAAAATACCCAATTAACTCATTAATTACTTGCAAAGTAGGTACCTAATTAGAATATGACACGCCCATAATCTAATCGATGAAGGGCATGGCAGTCCGATCCCACCCCCACCCACCAAGTTTACCAAAATCCCCATAACCCTTATGGGTCTCATGTTATCGGTTTTCACAATATTGTGTGGACGCCGCCGCCGACGACGCCGACGCCGACGCCGACACCGACATCCTTGACTGATAGCATAATCCCCCTTCTGCTTTCAGCCAGTGATAAAAAGGTAAAAATCGTTAAGTCCTTAAACACTCTTATGAGCCCTGCTTATTTGGTGATAATCACATGTATGAGGGTCCTTGATCTCTTTCAATCACACAGATAAGGATTCACCTGTGCTGACAGGATACACTGTCAACCATGATAGTGTCCCATTTCCCAAGCCGTTGAAATAGCGGGACAGGAGAACCAGGGGCAATTTATTATTTTTGAAAACTGCCCCTGTTTATCACAGGGTTTTAACAGGAACCAGGGGCAATTTCTAATGAAGCTGGGCAATTTTCCCAAAACATGTAATTATGTAATAACAACCCCTTGTCAGGCTTAGTGACAAGTTTGTTGTGATGTTATATGTGACAACATATTAACACGACTACCTATATACCTATCAATCAAATCAATTTACCCAAATGGGCAGTGGGGTTTTGACCCCCACCCTTTTTAATTGACCCCCACCCTTTTTACTGAGAGCAAAACCTTTTATACTGAAAATGTTTCGGACCCGCCCCGCCACCCCCCACCCTTTTTTACATTGCAAGCAATATTTTTGTGATTACCATTAAAAAGAGTAATGGGTAAAAAGTCAACAGTAACCATCATCTTCCATCAACAATTGCACATGTGCTCTTATAATAAAAGTGACAATTATCCTATATCCATATTATATTTTTTTTTGTTGGCCATAATCGAAATAGCACACAGAGTGAGTGAGTGAGTTTAAAATTTACGACAAACTCAACACAATTGTGTTATAAATAATCTTGTATTATCCATTTGTCATTTAACATTACTATAAAAAACAACGCAATATTAACTTCTTTCAATTCAATTACCATATAAACATTACAAAAGGATACACATCATACAGTGATGAACCAGAGCAGCACCTATCCATTAGACAACCGATCTAACCAACTAATTGCAAATGATACACTTAAAAAACATGCATCAAAAACAATTCAAATATATACTGATAAATTTATAACTATACAATCATAGACGATGACAAAGGTCATCACTCATCCATGGGCCAAGCAAAACTTCAACTTCACTACATATAATCGACAATCACATCAGAACCTGCAACATGGAGAATCCCGTCACGACCAAACCGAGAATGGTCCATACATGTACATTTTATAAATGGCTCCAATAACACGTGGGCATTTGTCCCAAAACTGAGAGATTTTAAATTACCCATCACAATTATACAGTAACAACCCTAGTACTTACTAACTATTTAATATTACAAAAAAAAATAGGTGGTCCTTACCTATGTACAAATGTTTGATAAATTGTTTTGTTTCATGTTATTGATTTTTAAAGGCTAATGTACTTAAACGAGTACTACAACATAACATCTAAATAATACAATTACACATTCGATATCATCACACACTTTATTATATAAATCCAAATTAAATACAACCCGTCTTGTTCAAATAAAAGACCCGAGTTGCCCCTTTTAGTCGCCTTTTACGACATGCAGGGGAACACAGTCGGCCCAATTCTTAACCCCGAACCCGCAGGGGGCCCCATTTAGTTGCCTTTTACGACAGGCAGGGGAAACACATCGCGCCAATTCTAAACCCCGAACCCGCAGGGGGGATTAGCACACAGAGGTACACAATGAACGTTAACCAATGTGTGTGGTTTATAAACATCCATGTGAAAATCACTAAGGCTAGCCTAGCCAGTCCAAGGCTCAGTCCTTGACGGCATGACTGGGCACGTAACGGGCATTTGGTAGATTATCATCCTTCCCATATCAAATATTTTCAGACCACACTCAGCTTTATCTTTCTTCCTCAACCAATCAGCATCAAAATCCCCTCAAATTCTGCATCAAATCTGAATCTTCTTTGCCTCAAAATCACGCGATTCCAACTCCCGTTGTTTTCGACTTGCTAAAAAAAAAATTCATCGGGAGTTTTCTTCCGATCTTTCCCGACTCGTGGATCATTTACGAACAGCTATTTTCACATTCACAAAAGAAACGGGGAAGACCTGAGCTATTTTTAGTCAATAAATGATTGACCAATCACCGATAAAACAATGATCTAACACTTATGCTGATTTTGGAGCTTCCCGCCCTATGAGATGTAAAACATGCGTCATGACCTCCTGTTGGGCAAATTTTCGCATTATTGCGAGCTGGCCAGGAAGCGATATAGACACATTTTATGCGAGCAAGGCGAAGGTGATCGATTGATAGCGGTGGATGCGTTGGGTTGGGATTGAATAAATACAATATATTTTCTTTTGCAAATTTTATTATGAAAACAAGGTAAAATAACTGAGAAACCTGTGTTTACCTAACAGTTTACAACACTATGATTGCAAACCATGGTGGATTGCACATGAAGTTTGTCGCTGTGCATAATTACGTGGCCGTACGCAGCCTTATTTGTTCCAGCAACCCTGCAGCGACCAGGCAATGGGTTGCTTTTTTACAAGTAAATATTTGCGCCTGGGTGTCTAGATTTTGGGGTCGTACCCTGGCGCATTTAAGGTATCTACGGGTGCAAATTTGCGCCCTGCACCCGCTTATTTCAAGCTTTGGTCATTCCGATACTTCTTAAACTTCGAATTCCCCCAAGTAAATTAATCGATGCGCTGCGCTGTGCAGCATTATCGCGCCTTAACTACAAAACGCCAAACCTGTAGGACTGTTAGGCGCAGTCTAAATCGAGCGCGATTAAGACACGGCGCATGATGCACCAACAAAACAAATCTTCTACACTGATACAAAAATACTGGTCATATAAGTCTACAAATACCAGGCGTTCCTTGTGATACCTTATTTGGGATTTTATTGATTACTCTGTATTCTAGGTTTACAGAGTTATAGACTAAATGCACATCAATGCTCTTCCTCTGATAGAGACTATCTATAAATTCTTACCTTGATCGGCATCCCTGTTCAATGGAAACCAAAATTAAAAAATCCACTGCTTGCCTTCATCCGTTTATAGCCCACACGGCAAACTGCACAGATAAGATAACAATGCAACCACACTATTAAGTCATATCAAAATGTAGAAGCATGTTTTTTTATTTTTTTTTAGACCAAGAAATGCCATGTAGGTTTATGTTTGATTTTCAACTCACCTCACATTTAGAGAGAGAAAATGTGTGACCCAATGCCGTCTTCCATTCATATCGGGTATGGGGGGGGGGAAAAGTTCACATGTATTTTGTCTCTCCTAGAAGCCAAGATATGTAATTTAATTGGTATGTAAACTACAAAACACGGCCCTTGAATAATTAAGGTAAAAATGAAAAAAAGATCCTGAATTCTAATTCTTGTATTTGAGGAACATTTTATTAATGGCAAATATTTGCCTGCTGATAAACACAAATTTTTCCATAATTTTCTTGGAATGGGCAGGGCAGGCATTTTTTTTTGGGGTGGGAAGGTAAAAATTAGTGTTCAATCAATCAATCTGAATTTTAATAGAGATTACAAACCGATCCAGGGTTTCCTCCTCTGCCTCTATCCTCTGCCGATCCGATTGCCCGATCTTACTTTTTTTGTCGTATCGGCCGACCCACCGATCCGATCCTATTGTTTGTCCTATCTGTTAAAGATCGCCAACCTATTGAGTATTAGTAGGAGTTGCACAGGTGGTTCAACTTTTTTAAACTGATATGGATTGGCGACGATGATTTAGTTATAAATCTGTGTGGTCACATTTGTTTACAATTTCCGATGAGGTCAAAATTTTAGAGGAAAAGGGATCTTTTACTTACCAGAATTGTTTGAAAATATAAAGTACCGTCAATCAATAACCGGCTTTTAAATTCCCGCCAAACCAACTCCGTCCTAGTTTCATCAGAATCTCAGAACTCATCATGCTTCATTTTAAATTGAAGATTTCAATTTATTTATTGGCATTTCAAAATGAATTGCGTTCAAGTTTAATAATCCAAAACTATTTTGTTACAAATTATACCGTATTCGTCGCCTCATTCACGTGCCGTCCATCCCAAGGTCAGGCCGTCTACAATTGCCTCATTATTCTTGACGGTGCCGAAGGCCATGTGCGTGTACGGCTCTATAGTACTGCGTTTACAACATTTGCGGTAAAATGGCGAAAATGATTTATAAAATTCTTGTTTCGCAAGAACAATTGACAACTAGTGTTGAGGATGTTTCTCGTACTTTCCTCAAATTTCTGACCCTATTCTGATGCAAAAAACATCCATAAAAGGAACCTATGATTTTTAGATTAGTTTCATTTAAACCCTTTCTCTAGATCTACGGCTGTTAACGTTAGTCTCTCGCCCGCCAGTTCAATGATTTAGATCTTTGTTGCCGTCTGTGTCACAACTACACTGTGGGAAAATACTTCCGTACCGCCAGTAAAAATCAAAACAAACTTTCTGCTGATCGCCCCCCTTTTTTCTTTTTCAAGCACTGTGTACAATCAATGAGGAGAAATGAAATGAGATAGTAGCACCCGGAGCTTGTAAGCTATACAGGTTGGTGAACAACATCTATTATAAATGTTATTTCTATGGCCATTAGTACTGAGACTTCCATTGCAAGCCCGCAATGTGTGACAAAACAACTTAGTCATTCACGTATTATTGATGAAACTGTGACGCTGTAAGACAAAAACAGCCACTGCAAGTGAAAACGAGCCTAAAAATACGTAACGAAGAGTTGGAAACGGAATATTTCGGGACAGTATTTCTGGACTCTCTTCTCAGGATTTTTATGTTCTGAAGAGCTTTGAACTTGAAGCCAAAAGATAAAAAATAATAAAACATAAAGCAGTAATTTTCTCAGTTCACTTACAACGACGATTTTCCGTTGGCGAGCAGAGGTCATGCGCCTGTCATGCGTTGTACTTGACAGGACATAACAGTTGCAGTAATAGCTGATTGGAACCGCCTTGTTGAAGTTGAGATCGTGATAGTATTATACGTAAGTAGCACATTAACCTTAAGTTTTCTCATGTAGGCTAAGAGTTTATAATTGATGAAGATGTAGCCTAAATCCACATATAAATCAGTTGAGTCACTTGTGTTTTCCAACTAAAAACTGTAAAATTCCCATTATACGTTGTCCTTTCTTTCATTCATATGATCGGTTGCGGAGCGGCAAACTCGGACATATTTTTGCCTGATCCGATCTTTGCCTGATTTAGCAAATCGCCGCGATCCGATGGTCCGATACAAACATCGTTTATTCTCTAATTTTCAAACAAGTTTAGTAGGGTTGGGTTTGTCAGACATGGATTTAGTTTTATTTGACGAGCTTAGATTCTGAAAACCAACATAGAAAGAGAGAGAGAAATCACTGGCTGACAGTAAAGTAATGACCTACTCGGGGACCGAAACCCTTTGACGAGCGCGTACACCTGTTTGTAAAAGCTGGTGGAGCTTCCAGCGCGTATGACGCGTAGTCAGTGACCCGCAGCAGCAGATCGGCTTCCGGTGGCCAATCAGAGGCACATGCATTTTTTCTGCAGTAACCCCCTAGACCAAGAAGTCATGGTGGCTCGTCAACAGGTTTCCTGTCCCCGACTATAGCTATTATCTGCCTTCTTGTTGGCATGTCCCAGACATAAACTTTAAAAATTAACTACACAGTACACTTAATTGCATCTCCCATTTTACAAAACCGTTTAACTGATAACCTATGCTTGCAGGAGTAACAATTGCTTCCCCTGGCCTTTAACTCCTTGGGAGCATCTTCTCAAATACTTTTTTCTTGTTCCCATTTTCTGTTGACTGCTATCTCTATATCTTGTAAGGTCTTAACCTTTGCTGTTCCTTTCCTTTTTGCAGCCATTGGACGGGTCTGTAAGACGCAATGGATACTACAATGACTGCCATATTTTCCCATATGTTTCCCAAAGATCGGAGGAATGGCGCATCATGTTACGGCACTCTAAGAATGGGAGAAGACCTCATCTAAAACCCCAAAGCTTTCGACCACTAATCATCCTCGCCACCCTAAAGCTCTTTGAACGTCTCCTGTTCAACCATATTGCAACTATGATAGGCAAACGCTTTATACCAGAATGTGCAAATACATCCAAGACATGTGTGTGTACTTCCACTACACAACCGTGACAAATGTCAGCTACTGTAACCTTGGTCTTGGAACATCCCTGAGCACTGTGGATAACCTGTCTTACCTCATGAGCTATCTTGGATTGCACTCTCACTTAAAAGAACACGCGGAGATTTCCAGAAAGCAGCTCGAAACAATTTGTGTCAAAGCCCCCTTTTTTGCATATTTGGAATGCTACCAATTAACCTCATAACTTCAAAATAGTATTATAATACATTTGAACTATACTCCCACTGTTTGGTAAAATGCATCCATGTGCACTTGTGCCCCTTGAAATGTACATACCTTCCTCCGCTTCCACCTCCACCCTAATTAACTTTAATGCGCTTGTAAGGTTTATTAGCAGATCTTTTTGATGTTTAATTTAATATAATTAGACTCTAATTTCTCCTCAAACTAAAGACCAAAAACATGGCATTTTATTGATTTGGGTCCAAAAAACATTTTTTTAGTGACAACTCCACCTTTTTGGGTGCCCTAGAACAAACCATTACAGTGTTAGCAGATGTGGCTTCTAGGATGAAGTTAAAACTAAAAAAAGTAGAACACAAAAAGGCAGAGATGTATGCAGGCCCTCAATGCTAGATGCAGATAATGTGCAGATATGAGCAACGAAACACTGCACTGATGACGAGTGATACAGGGTGAGTCCAAAAAAATACCACAAAGTGTGGCGTTTTTCATAGAAAACCCTCGGTGCTATCATATATTTTCTTCTTATTAGCAATCCCGTTTTTTGTTAGCTCTCATAAAAAATTACGGCCATTAAAATTGATTAACTCGTTCAGACGTTACAGTTGCGGAAGTGAAAAGTACCAACCCGATGTAAAGACCGAACAAGTTACACGCAGATGAACCAAAGAGTACTCTTGGTTTTACGTTCAGCGGTTGGGATTTGCATCATCTCATCCATTAATTACACATTTCGACTAATGTCAAGATGAACCCTCCGTGACGTAACCAGCGTGGGTGAGGGCGTGGGAGGGGAAGGAGTAAGGGTTGGGTCTGCACTCAAAATCTTTGCCCCCTCCTAGCCCAATAGAGATCAGGAAAAATTAATAAATGATAGTATGACAGGTGACAGTGTTCACCTTTGCAAAAGTGTTTTAGTGAGGCCCAAAAGTTAAATGGTTCCCATCGCCCTGGGCCCCCTCCCTAAATGAAAATGGCTGGTTACATAGTTGGGTAAGACTGTAAAATGAAACCGTATATCAAAAATATCAAAATTATATTAAATAAATAATTTTTTAGTTTTTTTGTGTAAATTTCAGAAAAGCAGAAAACATCTTTTTCTATTATTTTGATTTCCGTACTAAAACTTCTAAATAACATGTATAGGGATGATAAAAGATAAAGCTTTTAAAGTTCCATTTTAAAAATTACTGTTTAATTTCGTTAACTTAAGTATTGATGCATTATCATTCAAACACATGTCCTGCGGAGAATTTGAATACGGCGCCAAATAAATCAATCTGTTAAGATTTGAGCCTCATGTGCGCAGTAATGAGTCTCAGTGTACAGTCAGTGAGCAATTTGTTCGGAAGGAAAATGGGAACAGTCACAAAATAACGTAGCGTTGAATGGTTTGATCGATTTTCAATAAATTTAAATCTGTGAAAGTGATTAAAGCGGACTATAAAACCGAAATCATTTGGAAGATTCCATTAAGGTTTCTCATAAAATTCCTCATTGTGGACTTTTTTCTGGACTCACCCTGTAAGATTAAGGACGGCTAGGACACGATAGATCTGTCCGAAATTTTTCATTGAAATCGGATTTTTTTTTTTTTTGAAACAAAAATTCCACCGATTGTAACCAAAAATCCCCAAATAACAATTTGGGGTCACCGACCCGTTTTTCATATAAATGATTCAAATACTTATTTTGGCCATGTTGTCAAAAGTTAGTACACAAACCTAATGGAAATTTGATTTTTACGACATACATTTTTATTATAAAAAAAATTCTGCCTCGGAATTTTGTGATGGAATTTTAATAAAAGTTGCGCCAAGCTGTCGATTAAGAAAGAAAAAGATGGGGTCACCGACTTAACTTTCTCAATTAATGTTAACAACATAGAGACGTTTTTTAGGTTTCATAAATTGTGAGAAACTTGTCTATGGACCATAGGAGGGTCACACGCAACATAGGTTTACGCGATATCAACGCTTCAATACCCTCAGGGTATTCGACCACGCATTTCATAAGTAAGGACAATTTCCTATTTATTCCATAATAGTTTGCCTTCTAATGAGAAGTAATTCTCTGGAATAATCTGGGAAAATTGGAAGCATGAACAAACTACACGTAAAAACAAGAAAGTAAAGTATGCGTGACACGTTAAAATACTGAGGTTATGGAACTTTTGAGAATTTACTGGCAATCTGCCAACACAATAGGCCCTACTATAAAATCGTTGTCATTTACTGTAAATTGCACCCGACGCGTAATTTTTAGAGAGCAAGAATGCAACTCTCTCAATTCCAAACTAGTTATATTAGGAAGAACAAAACTTTTAAAAAAGTAAAGTTAGTAGATTAAATTTTATGTCTTTTCAATTTTTATTCCATATTATTTGTCTCTGAAACTTAGATTGCCTGGAATTTAGTGACGAGGAAGGGGAGGACAGATGGAGGTAATAGCGTTGAGGGGGAAGGGGTAACTTTTTCAGGTCTCAGGTATGTGCGGCCCCGTATTCCGAATTTGGTGACATGGTACCTGATTTCATAAACGTTTTCAGAGGCCCTTTGGAACTCAGTGAAATTTCGAACAATTTTACAGGCGCAGGAACTAAAATTTTGCTATATTTAAGCGTCTTAGGTAAAAGTTTTACAAAAGGGGACCTCAACAAGAACGGAATTATGCATCGCCTCTTCTACACATGTACAGACTCTTTCTCCGTCCACATTCATCGACTTCCCGTCGTGTTTTAATAACGGTTTTTATAATACACTTTCAAACTCAAGATGCATTTCATGTTCCCTAACACTTCATTTGTTTATAGTTCACCATCCTCGAGAAAAGGTATTCCAAACTTTTTTTAAAGTCGATCCGGATGGTGCCCAAGGTGTGTCATCTAGCCGTAAACGGAAATCAGAAACATGTTCTTCCAGTCAATTTCGCATGAAATTCGGCACACATACTTAGACCATGAGATCAGAAATATGAAGAATTCGGGGTTTTTTTTAAAGGGTAATCAGGAAATTCTATCTTTGGTCAATTGAAGGGGGGGTTGTGACACAAAAAAAAATATGATTCTATTCCTCAATTAGGCTAAAGTCATCTTTTTTTTCGAACAAAAAACAAGTACATTGTCTAACCTATATACGTTCGCAAGCTCATGGGGTAATACAAAAACGTCATTCACCATTATTCATCCAGAGTCCTTTGGGTGATTTCACCCGATTTTTGCATAAGCATGCTAAGAGGGTGTTGAGAGTCTCTTGTCATTTTTAGGTGACCGTCACGTCAGGCATCTCTCGCGCTTCCATAGTTTTTAGTTGCGCAATATGACGCATGCACGGCGCAGGTGCTGATTTTACGCGCGAGGCCACTCAGAAACGCACGCAAGCATTTTTGTTGGGAAAATCCAACTTGAAACAGTGCCAGATCTAGGGCGCGGAGCTAACGTGCCCTAGTCCTCATTAAGTCTATGATGGAAGTTCATCAGTTGGAAGCATACAGTACTTTTTGATAATATTATTTTGATTTGGAACTTGATCCTTCTCTTCAACTTCCACTAAGGACAAGAGAGTTGGTGAGTAGGCCCTCTACGTACATTTTTGGTATTATGTTTTTCGTGTCAGTTCTCGATTACCCCAAGCCTAGGCTAGTAGGTCTGGTCTTGGCCTTGGGTAGGCCTATCACTCAGCCTAGCTAGAAGTAGGAGGCTAGGGACGATAAATAAATAGGAAAAAAATGTAACTGGATGTGACTGTAGTTTTGACCAATCAGCATACCTGCGCCAACTATTAGGTAGGCCTAGCTATCTATGTAGGCCTAGCATACATGGCTACTCGCTATGTAGGCATAGCATAACTATGTCGGCCTAGCCGACTATGTAGGCCTAGCATACATGGCCTACTATCACCCCCAGACTTGAGGCGCAGATATGCTAGGCAACTCGGGAGCGAGTAATCTCCACCTCACCCGCATGCAATCAATATTTGTTAAATATTCAACAGACTGTCGATTTGGACAGCACATAGGTGGATGTAAACAATTCCAATAGGAGGAAACCTGGTTACATGTCATGTACGTTTACCAGCTGCTACATGTGCATATGCGGTAAGAATCTGTCCAGGCTTGTGGTGTATAGAGGGCAGTGAGACACACCCAGGCATCCTTCACTGCACTCTGTCATTTGGCTTCTGCCCGTGTGAACAAGGGCACGGATACGCGATGAAACAAAACTGGGAGTTAGGAACTTGGTAAAGGAAGCACTTCTTCACATAACCCGATAAGTAGTAACAAGGCGCGAATCGTATCGACGCGATGAGTTACAAATCGTGTCCCCCCTGAAAGTTGCGATCACTAACATGTAACAAATGCACTTCAACCACCCCACCCCCTCCCCACTACCCCGCAAAACTCCAACCCCTCACCAACACCCCACAAACAAAAAGAAATAAAAAAAAAAACAACAAAGTTTTTTTTTAAACAAAAACACCCTCAACACCCCAAACCACCCTGCAATACCCCACAACACCACACCTAATTAACACCCCTCAAACCCCAACCTACCCCAATACCCTATAACACGCCCTCCCCTTTCCCAATACCCCGCAACCCGCCATTTCCCCCCCAACACCCCGCACACCACCTCATAGCTCCGCAAATTTTTTCCCAGGCAACCTCCCAACCCACCTCCCCAACACCCCGCCCAACACTCCACCCACTCCCCAACACCATTGCAACACCCCACCCCTCCCAACACCCCGCAATACCAACCCCCGCCCAAACACCCCGCGCAACGCAAACCCAACACCATCCCCAACACCCCGCAACACACCAACCCCCTCCCCAACACCCCCTACCAACACCCCACTCCCTCCCCAACACCCCACTCCTCTCCAACACCCCAACCCCTCCCCAACACCCACCCCCCTCCCCAACACCCCACCCCCTCCAACACCTCCCCCTCCCCATAGATAGTAGTCTAATGTAGTGAGAGGAATTTTGTATACGATGCACCGTTTCAGAGAGCTACAGCAATTACGCATATTTAATTAGCTCCTTTGCATTTCCCATAGCCACATATATTCAAATACTTTCAAATTGCAAAAAAAAGATGTGCCCATGATAGGTTATTATGCAGCGCAGGAACTTTGAGTATCCAATGTACATTTTTAAAACATATAGCAATTACGCTGAGTTTTGCATATTAATTAGCTCATTCGCTACTCAATATGCCCGAAATACGCCCAAAAATCTAATCAGGTCAAGAACTCTTCCGTCCGCTTCCATCACCAAGTTACATCATTATCGCATGAAGGAACTCGCAGAAAAACTTGTAAAACAGGATTGCAGGAAATTCTATAAATTATGCAAATTAGATATTAATTAGCATTATTTTACGCCCAAATATAATCAGTCGAGAAATTCGTCAACCGCTCCTTTCCACCAGTTACATCATTGTCGCCCTTACGGAACTTCCAGATAAATGGTATAACAACATGGTGTTAAGAATTTTGGCAAGAAAGAAGAGAAGATACGGAGGAGGAAGAAAGAAAAGGAAGAACAGGGACGATGTCATTCCTAGTCACGTCACGAATCGTCGGCGGGACCAATTATCAAGCCCCCCCCCCCCCTCCCCCCCCTCCCCCCCCCCCCATCAAGGGATTGTATGCTTTTAGGCGTCTGTGCGTGAAATGGGCTTAGTAGGATCAAAATATAACATGTAACCCCACACCAACCCAAAAAAATTGCAACAGAAGGTTCTTGGCATTTTGGTAGTACAAGTCGTTTAATAATATTTCAAAGTTGCGCAAAATCGAAGGCCAGAACAAAGTTCAAAATATGACAAAACAAAATGGCCTCCATCAGCCATTTTGAAAAACATAATCCTCATATCTCATGACAATAAATGAGCTAAATGGGCAAACAAGATGTCATTTTCTTCTAAGTATAGCATAACAAATCCATTAAAAAAAAAAAAAAAAAAAAAAATATCTTACTCTCAAAATCAATATGGCCGCCATCCGCCATGTTGAAGTACAAATTTATTGTATCTATGGTGCCGGATGGGCCAAAGGGCAAAAAGATAACATTTCCTACTAATTTAGCAAACAAATCCATTGAAATGAGGTTTAGTAAGTTGAGAATCTCTTGCCTTAAATCCAATATGGCTGCCATCCGCCATGTTGAAAGTATGGAATTATTTGATCTACACACCAGTATGGGCAAAAATACGGACAAAATAAGGTGTTAGTTTTTTTAGGAATAAGAAAATATATTAAGATGTTGTTTTAAGTTTTGAGAGCATCTTCACATCTTCAATTTGGCCACTGTCCACCATTTTGAATAAAGAAAGAGTAAATCCTACTATATAGCATCAGACAGATACAATGGAAATTAGGGTCCATTCTATTAAATACCCAGGCATTACAATCTATGGAATAAAAAATGATATTTTTGTGGGCTATTTGTCCAAAGTTCGTAGCCATGTGATTTTTATCAGATATAATATATCTTCATTTCAAATATGTGTTTACAGTATAATGTGTATTCTTCAAGTTATAGCAGAAAGTAGTTTCACAGTATTCACATCAACCCACAGTGGCAAGACACTTGTTTGCAACAGACGACGATCGACCACACTATTACTATTTAGTCTTCAAGTTATCATTGAGACGGGATCTTGGTTCTTGTTTGACATGAATGTCCAAAAGCGTGTTGTGTGGTGCATTCCATCTTCTCAAACAAGGTTTTTTCATGTTCATTGTGATGCATCATGAAGAACAATTGAATTGGATCATTTCCTGTGGAAACTATGGCAGGACTTGTTCATGAGGGAAATCATTTCCCCTTGGTAATATCCAGTCCAGTCAAAGTTTGATTTTGACCATCAGTCTTGCACATCCATTGCATGAATGTAAATACGTTCTCCTACAGAGGAGTTATTTGCAGGGGAGGTTTTGGATGGAAATCTTTCAGGTTTTAAAACAACCGAAGAGGGCATTTGGAGCAAACTAACTCTTTCACTGCTGTCTATCTGGAGCTCCGACTATTTTGGCAACTGATGCCTAAACTCAGAGTATAGACTCTCATCTCCAGCGGTCTGTACGATCTCTTGACCTGCAGTTGAGACCCCAAGATCTAACATGGTCAGCTATCAGAGATCATTTATTCCTTAAACTGCCCACATCTGGTATCCTTTGGCGCATCATGCTATATAATCATCTGGCAGGTTTAAAAAAGGAGATTAATGTGGTTTCTACCAGACGTGAGTTTCTGCGGTAATGTTAATGCCCTGGTATGTTACCAAAAAAAGACTCGATTTTGACCATTGAACAGGACACCATTGCATTGCAGCTTTCACTTTCTATCGATTTCAGAATCCTATGGGAGTAGAAAATACTCTGGTGGAACAAGTTAATGACTCTTGCCAGCCCCAAAATTCCTGAATAGTATCCACCAACCTTAAAATGCATGGGCAAACAGCAGATTAGAGCGAATGTTATCACTGAATAAGCACTTCATAAAGCGTATATTATACCACATATATTGTTCTCCTGTCTCTGTCAGACCAAAAGTAAGATCATTACAGCCTTCATCTGCATAATGGAGAAGTATTAATAGTCTGTGTCTTCACCCAATGACGATTTTGGACCTTAAAGCTGGCACTGGCAATTTCACAAAAATAGGAAATTTGAATTTGCTCTCAAATACTAGTCTAGGCCATTGGAAGAACAGAGATATATTTACACAAAAAATAAAACATACCCCAAAACAGATAGGGACATTGAATAGGATAAGACATCCAGGTAATTGGAGGCCAACCTTTTAAGTTTTCAATAACTGTTAATCAACAAATGTGTATATTACATGATATTTTTGACTGTACTCACTGATATAAAACCATAAAGGTATAGACCGGTCAAACAGGGTGCATAGCGTGGGAAAACATGCATTTAACGGCACGTATAATAACGCCATTTTCGTCGTCTGCTGAATTTAAAGTAGCGCGGAAGTTAAATTACAAAATCAGTTATGTTTACCATAAGGGAAGAGATTGGTCTTAATCGTTTCGGGTGAGGGCTTTTGTATATAAACAGCGTTACAAACCATGCAAAAATATCGGATTTTGAAAAATTTGAGGGCTCGCACTATTTTTCAAATGTGCAAGTGTCTCTTTAAATTATGCCCTATGGCGACTGCCATGTTGCTATATTTCAACATCTGCATCTCCTTCTGCATAGATTACTTTGCAGTATCTTGTTGCATTCGGCACCATGCATCAATTAGTTTCTTTCTTTCTTGCGTATGGACAGCAGCTAAATGTTGGAGACGGTAGAGCCAGTCATGTGGATTGGTTGGGGTTGTTTGAGAAGTCTTGGCAGCAAGTTTGAACAAATTCTCCTTACATGAGAAAAGGCCTTAGAAACATTTTCACAGGCAAAATGTGGTGAGTATGCAAGTACAGATTGTTCAAAGCAGGCAAAAAAAAAAAGGGGGGGATACAGGTTAAAGAAATGAAGGACAAGCTGGACTTTTCCTTATGGAAAAATAAAGTCAGTACCACTTGCATCTGTTGGCTGTCAAGGTAACTGACGACCCAATATCTTTTATTTCAAAGAGTTACTGTTTGGTATCCACAATATGGAGAACCTGTCATTAGATACAGATGCTTTGCCATGAACTTTCACCCATATCCGCCATCCGTTTTTTTCGGCCAAGCATGTTTTAAAGAACCACAATTTATGATGGCTATTTACGAACATTGTCTCGTCAGAGGTGCTGCCCCCGAAGACATTGCCAAAGACTGCTCCCTATGTTGTTGATGGAGGTTCTCTTTTACAGCGCTTGAAATGAACAGAGGGAAACAAATATAGTATAGTTGCAAATATGATGATTATTATGCATCTTCACAGTGGACCACTATGGCAAAGCATGCGTTGTCTTTGATGGATACATGGTGAACCAAACACAAAAGGCAGCACACATGAAGTCGCGAGAAGGACTGGATCGCTAATAAGGTAGACATATAAAAGGCAACAAATTTCAACATGGCATAATGTAGGTCAACAATCCATATTGGAGAAGACACAGATCTGTTAATACTACTTCTCCAATATGCAGAAGAGGGTTGTATGGCCTTATTGGTCTGTACAGAAACAAGAGAAAAATTATGGGATGGTATCAAGCTTCCGAAGCGCTTATTCAGTGAGGCATTTGCCTCCTATCTGATCTACCGTCAATGCATGACTACGTCAAGAATTAGTTAGGCGGGAAGAAATCGTTCATCAAAGATCATGCATGGTAACCTGTGTTACGAGTATTTATTTTTTTACTACCAATATAGATCTGAGAATCTATACGAAAGGTGAAGGCTGCAACCCAATGTTGTCCCTGTTCAATGATCAGCGATCAGGCCTTTGGAATCATTACAAACAGTACCTTGCAAAAAAAAATTTCACCACAGCTTGTGCCATGACACGAAAACATGGACCAAAAAGGGGTGGAAACCGGGTCTCAGATGATGATGGAAACTTTGAAGACTAAATGTAAAGTTAATAGTGTCGTCGATCTCATCTACCACTGCAAACAAGTGCTTCGGCCATATTTGGTGATGAGGTGAATGTGAAATTGTACTTTGTTGACTTTAAAAATTTCACAATTACAAAAGTTTTAAAAACAAAAACATTAATGTCCAAATTTAAATTTGTAATCGGCCGGAATAGAAAATTACACCTCATATGCCATTGTAATCTATATGATGGCTTAACAGGGAGGATTTATGGTTTCACTTTTTAAATGGCGGACAGTGGCCATTTTAAGACATCTAGGTGCTCTCAAAACTTTACAACAACCTTCTAATGTATTTTGTATGCTACAATAAAAATAATACCAATACTTTTGTCATTTTGGCCCATGTGGTACCAGAGATAAAATAATTTCGTACTTCTACAACATGTGGGGATGGATGTAGGCCTCCCTAGGCCATACGGGATTTAGATTAAAGATGGTATCTCAACTCCTAAACCCCATTTTAAATGATTTGTTATGCTTTTTTTAGGATATGAAAGGAATTATTGGTACATTTTGTTTGTCGTTTTGGCACATCCGATACCAGAGATACAAGAATTTGTACGTTCCAAAATGGCGGATGGCCCGCCTTATTGGATTTAGAGGTCAAGATTTGATATATCTCCAACTCATAAAAACCCATTTTAAGGACTTGTATGCTAGAATTAAATAGTAAATGCCACTGTTTGCGTTTTGGCCCCATCCCCCCCCTGTGCCCGGTGACCCACACACACGACCGCGAGGTACAAGAATTTGTACTGTCCAACATGGCGGGATGGCGGCATATTGGATTAGAGGTCAAGATGATATCTCAACTTAATAAAACCCTTTTTAATGTGATTGGTTATGCGAGAATTATTAGGAAATGAATCCTTTTTGTCCTTTGAGCTATGTATTGCAGAGAGTGAGGATTTATGTTTCAAAATGGCGGGATGGCCGGCAATTGTTTATGTCATAGTTTGAAAACACTTTCTGGGACTTCGATTTTGCAACTTTTGATAATATTGTTAAGCTGAACTTAATCTACCAGAAAATGCCCAAAAACCTTCTGTTGCAATTTTTTGGGGGTATGTGCTATCTTTACTCTACTATTGGTGTGTGCCTGGATGAGATATACATGTCGCCGTGTGCATCAATGGCCATCTTCTTTTGTTATCCTCCCACGCAGAATCTAACTCATAGGACGTTGGTACTTGTTCCCCAGATGTTGTTTCAGTCGCTCCAAGTATTCTCTGCGATTGTTTTCAGATAAAATATTTAACATATTCACATTTCATTCCATCTTCACCGATAAATATCTGCACAGAAAAAAATTTGCTAAAATTTCACCACAGATAGATGCTGAGATTACACTCGTGTCAAGCCACTGTTTTACTATGCTGGGGCAGTAACCCAAGCTGTGACCCTGAAAGTTTTGCCTGTCGTGGCTGCGCGGCATCGTATTTACAATTGATGCGAAGTCAGAGTTAACTGGACTATATCATGGCTTTTAAAGCACAAAATTTGGGTCGCACATGTATGACCTTTCACCGGTTCACGTGTCACTTGGATTTCCGGTTTGGACTTAAAGTCTGTGATGAAGTGAATTTCGTCTCTGAAAAGTGCATCAAATTTGCTCTTTTAAGTGGGCTGAATATTTCTTCCTGGAAAAATATTAAAAACATTTAGGGTGTCTTCCGATGTCTTTAAAAAACCTTACAGCCCCAAAGTAAGTAAATTTGCTAACATGGACTCATTTAGAGACTCATTAAGTTCAGCAAAATTGTTTTTACCTTGGTCGGACTTCATTTTGGATGAACTTGAGGGCCAGTAAAATTAAGGTTGATAAAAGATAAGGCCAATCAAGTCATGCTTAGCAGGACTGGCTTGAGCCTAGAAAATGTTTGTATACTATTGGGGGAATTCCGTTTCAAAAGAGGCTGTGATGAATTTCCTGCAGAACACAGATTTAAATGTCGACCACTCTCATGACTTTCGCCTCCACAGCGGACGCATGCGTCTGTGCATAGACTAGTTATAGAGGTAATAATACCTAGTTGTGGCCCAGCAGCAGCCAAGGGTACACACAATTACCCTTTTGGCGAGAGCCACTTCGGCAAAATTTATCACAGCAATACTTCACCAAAAGAATAGTAGTTTAGTTATTCCTCTATTTTAGTATTTGCCCATTTTTGCATAAATTTGGTCTCTACCAATTTTTTGGAAAGTGTGCATGAATATTCCTGAAGAGAAATGTTGTTGCTTTAAGCTTATTTTGCTTTTTTTTTACTGGCGGATTAACACAAACGTGCATTTACCGGTTTCGCGACGAAAATTTTAGTAGTGAAATTAATACCCTCCAAGGAATCGCTACATATTGCACAAATTTATATAGAAAAGTTAGTGATCTATAAAAAATATATATTTTTTCCCAAATTAAATCAAAATAACCTCATATGTAGAGCATAAACTTACCTTGAAATCCTGTTATTGAAAGAAATCCATACGTTTTCCATTCCAGAGATATAGTATTTATAAGTTGGGAAAGATTAGAAAGATTCACATCACCTCGTGTGTTAAAAACTGGTTTAATTTTTGCGTTAAATGCAGTAAATACGATTGTGGAATTCCATGCAAATGCGAAGACGTAGGGGCCGCCACTTAAAACCGAGACTGAGCCACGATGGAAAAGTAATCCCAAAGTCCGTCAGCCCGGGCTGGCCAGCGATTGCCGGAAAAACAACTCATTGGGGGCTGTGTTTATGAACTGATGAAGTTGGTCAGTTGTGGAGATACTAATATTTATCCGATATAGATCTATAAGTCACACATCATGTACTATGTACCAAGTTATTAATTTCCCAGTCGGTCGCATGAGTTGCGTTATGGCTTCTAGACACTCTTTTGCAGTTTCGGATTGCCATATCAAATTACTTTTGCTTGAGGGCCCTAAACGCGTGCAGCTGGACGTGGGAAAAAATCCTGATATATCACTCCCGATTTATTTTCCCCAAGTATATCACCAAAAGTAGAATTCCAGGATGAC